>BQNB010131786.1:0-10172 GCA_026074375.1 Tanacetum coccineum | reverse complement strand
ATATATATATATATATATATATATATATATATATATATATCAACATTCTTAGTGAATATTGATAAGCACACTTGAATAGTTTAATACCCCCAATAGGCTTAATTTTAGTATATTACTAAAAGTAAAATAATTTTGTTAGGAATACGAAAAGTATCGGTCACTTCCAATATAGTTAGACATAGCTCGTAGATTAATCATATGTAATGTTAGTAAGCTAACCGGGCCAAAGGCTCATGAAAATCCCATGTCTAAGCCTATGGTCGGCCCCTAGCTATTGTATAAATACCCTCTCCACACATAGAGAGGGTGTTGCTTGGTTCATTTTTACACACATAATCTAATCTTTCTTTCTTTGTTACTTTCTCTCACTAGAACCATCCTCCCATCTACTTTCTCTCTCTAGAATTTCTTCATTGTTTTTTGGTGTTATTGATTGCTAGTATTCTAAAATTGGTATCAAGAGCCATAGAGTGATTTGTTTAGTTTTTGT
The DNA here is from genome assembly GCA_026074375.1 of Tanacetum coccineum. NCBI lineage: Eukaryota > Viridiplantae > Streptophyta > Magnoliopsida > Asterales > Asteraceae > Tanacetum > Tanacetum coccineum. Next base: position 9,682 of record BQNB010131786.1, on the reverse strand, counting down.
GTTTTGTTTGTTGTTTCATTTTTTTAACCGTACCATACTCGTGTTTTTCTTATTTTCAAAGTTGTTTTGTATACTAAAAGATCATTTACATAGGTAAATCTGATCCTTGGATATAGGTGTACAAGCTTTGAATCTATGACAACATCAAATTTTGTGCATTTTTTGTGTTCGAAAGCTTTATAAAGTACAATTCTTAATTTCAAAATTTTTGGCTTAAAAACCATAAAGTTTGCATTTTTAAGGTACCTATAGGCTTTGTAATACTAGTTGTACAATAAATTTTAGAATAAAACGATCAAAAGTGTGTCTTTTTGTGTTTTGAAAAATTTGAGTTTCGTACCAGTTGAAGGCGAATTAACAATTTTCTTGTTGAAGGCGAATTAACAATTTTTTTGTAGAAGGCGATTTAGGATTGGCAGTTGAAGGCGATTTAGCATTGCCATTGGAAGGTGATTTAGCAACTCTCTTTGCAAGGCGATTTGACAAGATTTCATTGCAAGGCGAATTAACAACTCTTCATTGCAAGGCAATTTAACAGTCTTCTTTTACAAGACGATTTAACATCTTTCTTTCACAAGGCGAGTTAACAAGTCTCCTAAGGCAAGGCGAGTTAACAGATTTCTAAGTACAAGGCAATTTAACAACAACCCTTTGCAAGGCGATTTAACATATTCAAAAGGAAAATTAATTCACTTGAACTTAAGTTAAAAACTCAAATTTGCTAAAGTAAATTATACGGTTTATCTCTTTGATTTGTAAAATCCCGTGTAGTTTCAAGACTTACAACACTCAAAAGATAACTCACTAAAATCACAGTTACTTTCAATCACCGTTCGATCCACAAGTAATCTTATAACATCAAATCAACATGGATTTAATGATTTCACTTGGACAAAAGAATACTCTTGCTGAGTACATGATACTCTCTAGTGCTGATAATCGTCCACCTATGTTGGACAAGGACTTGTATGATTCTTAGAAAAGTAGAATGGAATTATACATGCAAAATAGAGAGCACGGAAGAATGATACTTGAATCAGTTGAAAATGGTCCACTCATTTAGCCTACTATTGAAGAGAATGGGGTGACTAAAACAAAGAAATATGCTGAATTATCTGTTGCTGAGAAAATTCAAGCTGATTGTGATATGAAGGCAACCAATATCATTCTACAAGGTCTACCAGCTGATATCTATTCACTTGTGAATCATCACAGAGTTGCCAAGGATTATTATGTAGAGATAAGTATAATAATATACTGATGCAAGGTACCTCTTTGACTAAGCAAGAAAGAGAGTGTAAACTGTATAATGCATTTGATAAGTTTACTCACATAAGGGGGAATCCACTATCATAAGTATTAATTGAGATTCTCTTGGCTGATAATGAAACATGAACAATTACAACAAGAAAATGGAGAGCAATTTCAAAGTTAATACCAAGTTCTTAAACAGTCTTTTCACCTTAAGGAGTAAAGTTTTTGAGATAGATTTCAATGCTGTAACGATTTGCCTACTACCAACTTTATCATCTTCATGCATATCTTGAACAACAACAACACCATGCAAATAGAAGTTCGTCTTCACCTGCATGACGTAATCAAGATCCACTTGCATTTGTTGCAAATCAGCAGATGAACCATCTCACTTCAACATTTATCAGTCTTCATACAACAATACTCAACATCTAACAAATATTTCCTCCACCATCACAGTATGGATCAATTTCATCATAATCTATATTACTCATCTACTTATCCATCACAACCTTAATTCAATCAGTCATCCGTTCCACCATCATATCCATACCAGCCTCAAATGAATCATCAAACCTCATTTGTTCCACAAATTGCTTATTAATCACCTCAAGTTACTACACAACCTATGAATGAGTCACCTCTTGTAGACTCAGGTTGTGTTGTTCTTATATTCTCTCTAGGAGATGATCTAATTGCATTGACTACTCATACAGCTGGCAATGGCTTTTCTAACAGATGTAGCTTCCTCAAGTTACCCCTTAACCATAACTCTACTAGAACTTCATCGAATCCAAGAAACCAAGCACTGATTCAAGATGGCAAGGCAGGTGTCACAGTTGCAACAATTTAGAGGATGACACGTTCCAACGTTAATCTGGTACTGGTCTATAAAGTAATGCTACTAGTTCTAGGATTAAACAATTAAAGTGGATAGGCAAGGGTTGTTACAATGCTACAACAGTCAGGAGTGAAGTACATATGTGCTATAGGCAATGCACTCAGCCTAGAGACCAAGGAAAATGCACAATGGTATAAGGATAAAGCAATGGTTAAACTGAAGCTCAGGAAGCTAGAACAAATTTGGATGAAGAGCAACTCACATTTTCTTGTAGAACTACGGGTTTCCAGATGGACAAGAGCTGTTCAACAATCATTCCAAACAATTCTGCTTTTCAGACTAACGATGTTGATACATTATGATTCTGACGTGTTGATGATGTCCTCGAAATGCAAAAATGCGTTACTCATGGCCATCATTTCCAACTATGGTTTCTGACGTTATCTCAGAGTGACCTCTTCCTGAAACCTATCTTAATGGATATGGAAAATAAAAGTGTGTCATGCAATGCAGGAATTTTGAACAAATACCAGCAATGGATTTTACAAATAATGAGATAACATAGTGATGGCAATATCATGTCCCGTACTCTCATCTTCGATAAGAAACAACAACAGGCAAATGTTCCAGATCCTAATTTTGCAGAGCACAACAAGATACAAATGATCTTATCTATTATAGAACAAATGTCCAGACAAATTGATTAATCATGTAAATAATTGGGAAAAGGCTAATAAGGAACAGAATAGTGAATCAGTTCCCGCTGAGCTGGAGAGGTATAAAGAATGAGTCAAAACTTTTAAACAACGTCTTAATATTAATTTAAGCAGTCGTGATAAAATGATTGATTCTCAGATTGGAATGATATGATATAAAGAGAAAGCTTCACTGAAAGAACAAGTTGACCTCACTTGAGCAAAATATTTCTAACAAAATCAAAGAAAAGAATGTCTCTATTAGATCTAAACGATTCACGGTTTTCATAAATGCATCTAAATAAAAAGAAGACAATAAATTATATGGAAAAACAAAAATTGATTTGGAAAAGAAGATAAAGGAACTTGATAATATTATTTTTAAAGTGGGTCAATCTGCTCAAACAGTGCACATGTTAACAAAGCCTCAAGTTTTTTATGATAATATACACAAACAAGCTCTAGGTTATCAAAATCCGTTTTACCACTTATAAGAAAGCTTAGCGGATTAAACCAACCTTTTATGGTGGTATTGTTATTTCTGCTAAACATGTTGCTATGCATGTGATTGATGATGAGGAAACATTGATTTTGGAAGAAGAGAGTCGATCAAAAATGTCTGAAAAAGAAAAGGATCCATAGGCCATTAAAAAAACATTTCTCATAAACCTATTGATTATGAAAAATTAAATAGACTATCTAATTGATTTTGGGTAAACGTTTTACTCCACAACAAGAATTGTCGGCTGAACAAGCTTTCTGGTTGCGTATGTCCAATCCTACCAGTAAACCTTCTGATGCATCACTTGTCAAAATAGAAGCTCCTAAGGAACTTCCTAAGGTAAGCCTGGTGAATGAAAGCCTTAAAAAGCTTAAATTCCACCTTGCTAGGTTTTTTTGACAAACGAGGTGAAGATAAGGACTACAAAACCTGATGCTCGTAGACATATGGTAATGGGGTTTGAACATACTAAAGCTGTTGTTAACAATGAAATTATTCTATTTCTAAAATCATTAAAAGACATCTTTAATGTGTTTGATAAAGATCTTCTAAATGAAATAATGGAAGTACAGATAGTTTTTGACCAAGTGGACATTGCTGTACAAGATAGTCTTTTCAAGTTGACAAACAGTGTTTGGAAATTGCTAAGAAAGAATTACTTTTCGAAAATGATCGACTCTTACAACAAATCATGTCTTAAGATGTTCTTTTAACTGTGATAAATTCTGTGTCCTTGATTGGGGAATCTGTGAATATGGAAAGAAAGATAAATGAATCTTGTGATAAGTGTTGTCATCTGATGAATAACTTTTTTAAATCACAAAATTCCGATTAAATGATCTTATTTGAAAGTTTAACTACTCACAACTTGAAAACCAAATTGTATTTTCAAATAGATTAATCTTGTAATAATCAAAATGCTCCGAAATTCCAATATAAAAAAAAATGAATGGATTTGCAAGCTCAGCTACAAGACAAAGGCAAGTACATTTATAAGTTTAAGGAATTAATAAAATCAATGAGAGAAAAGTCCAAGGAAGAATGTTAAGTATGATTATTGTGAAATAGAGACCAAAAATGTGGAACTGGAGAATAGTGTGGCAAAATTGATTTCGGAAAACGAGCATCTTTGTAATGAAATTAATCAAGTTGAAACTGGTTTTTTAAAAAGAGAGCATTTTAACACTCAATCAAAACGACATGTATGTTCCGTACAAAGAACAAGAGTGGACTCTTAATTTGATAAACCGAACATAAAACATCTGCTAAAAATAGGATTTAAAGCTCAAATCAAGGATAAGGTTGTTGTGTATAACGTCAATTGAAAAACGATTTACAAAAAGTAAAAGGAAAATAAAATTTTGAAATGCTTGCACAAATACCCTGCCACAACTATTGTTACAGTGAAATGTTCAGCAAGTTAGACTTAAAACCTTTGGCTCCTAGGTTATTGCAAAATCGGAAGAGCTCAACATACATTACCTAAGTACACTCAAGAACAAAGCCTAAGCAAATCAAAACCGTTAAGATAAAGATTAAGAACTTTACCTGTAAGCATGCCCAACGAATTCAGGAGTTACTTGTATATGTTCGAGATACATGCCCTAATGCAATTAATCTTAGTGTAAAAAAGGTTGCTGTCACACCCAAAAACAAGGTCAAGAAAGTTAGGTTTGTTGAACCTCTCACATCCTTAAGCAACATTAAACATGTAGAGTCATCTACAATATCAGATTCTAACATACCTGTGTTGTCTCCTACAGGATTGAAGTGTTCTACTAGTAATTGCAGATCAAAGCCTACATGCAATAAAAGGAATGATAGGATCTCGCGAACACCAAGTAAGAACATAAAAATAAAGTAGAAGCCCAACCTAGGAAAGTTAATAAAAAGAATCGTGTTGTTGAACCAATTTGTTGATGTTGAATTTTAAGCATTCACTGTTAAATGCTAATTCTGAACCTATTTGTGCTACTTGGTTAAGAAATCTGATATTTGATGGTGGTTCATAATATGTGTCTTCTTGATTTTGTAGAAAATGTGAATAGCCGTGCTAAATCTGATAAGAAACATAAAAAACAAAATATTTGGAAACCTACGGGTCATGTATTCACTCAAGTAGGACTTAAGTGGAAACCAACAGGCAGAACCTTCACTACAGTTAGTAATTCATTCCCTTTAACTAGGATCACTTCAGCTAACGTAGTGCCTCCTAAGAAAACCACTTCCCACTCCGTTGAAACACGAAAACCAGAAGCTTATAAAGTCTACAGCAGAAACCCCAAAAATGTTAAAAAACGTAGTTCGAGTAAAAATGCTAAGATTGTAAGAATCTAAGAATCTAACCACTCTGAACCCCAATCATACTGGTGGAACCAATGCACTATATTTCCAGGCCTTCTTCTTCTCTTATCATGACAGGGTTGTGCCCGATTAGTCTCTGTGTACTAGACTCAGGATGTTCGAAATATATGACAGGGAATCCGCTCTCGAGCTCATGAAACTTTGTTGTTAAATTTATGGGTACATGTTAATCGGAGAACGACCATATTGCAAAGAATTATGGGTATGGTGACTATTAGCTGTAAATGTTACTATTTTCAAGAGTATACGGAATACTACGTCGAGGGCTTGTACATAACTTGTTTACCCTGTTGTCAATTTGCGACCGGGGATCTTGAAAGTTTATTTCAAAAATCACTTGCTTTATATTCGTAATTTATGCAGGTAGTAGATCTTACTTTCCGGATAACCTAGACACAAATTTTTCCACAACTTCTCTTTTGATCATGCTTAAAACATCTCCGATCTGTCTTCTATCCAAGCGTCAAAGACTAAGAAGCTTGTTTTTTGGTGCATCGTCGTTATCCACACTCAACTTCGATAACCTATTAACAAGCTAGCTAAAGACGGTCTTGGACGAGGCATTCCAAGACTTAAAGTTTAGAAAGATCATATGTGTTCAGCATGTACATTAGGAAAAAGCAAGAAATCCTCTCATCGACCCAAAGCTGAAAACACTAACTAGGAGAAACTATATATTTTGCATATGGATTTGTGTGGCCCGATGCGTGTGGCGAGTATTAACGAAAAAAGATATATCTTAGTGATTGTCGACGATTACTCAAGATTTACTTGGGTCAGATTTTTGAGGTCAAAAGATGAAGCTCCAGAGGCCATCATCAAATGCATCAAAAATATTCAAGTTCGTTTGAATGCCACTGTCCGTAATGTTCGAACAGATAATGGAACCGAATTTGTCAATCAAATACTTCGTGAATTTTATGAACATGTTGGCATCTCGCATCAAACACCTATTGCTCGCACTCCTCAGCAGAACGGCGTTGTCGAAAGGCGAAATCGAACTCTTGTAGAAGCTACTCATACAATGTTAATATTTTCTAAAGCTTTATTATTTTTATGGGCCGAAGCAATCAACACAAGCCACAGCCTGTTACACCCAAAATCGTTCTTTAATTCGCCTTCGATACAACAAAACACCATATGACTTATGCAATATAAGAAACCCGATTTATCATTGCATTCATGTCTTTGGGCACTTTATAATCCAAACCAATAACAATGACCACTCTGGGTAAAATAGATGCAAAAGCTAACATTGGTATTTTCGTTGGTTATGCGCCCGCAAAGAAAACGTTCAGTATATACAACAAAAGAACCCAGAAAATTATAGAAACAATTCATGTGAAATTTGATGAGCTGATAGCAATGGCTTCTAAACAATTCATTTCAGGACCCGGGCTTCATTCTATAACTCCTGCAACATCCAGTTCAGGACATTGTCCAAACTTTATTTCCTCAAACAACCTTGTATTCACCACCAAGAGATGATTTGTGAACTGCATTGTTACAACCTAATCGATGAATACATGGACTCGAAATAAGAATCTCCATCAATTGCTGTTTCTCCTGTTTAAGAAGATGTTGCTCTAAGAGTTGTGGTTTTAGCTGAATCTCCTGTGTCAACTTCCATTGACCAGGATGCTCCATCAACAAGTATTCCATCAACACAAGAACAAGAACATTCTCTAAACATTTCTCAAGGTTTTAAAGAATCCCCAAAAACACCAACTTTTCATGATGATCTACTTCATGAATCTCTTCATGAGGAATCACTTTCTGAAGGATCATCATCAAATGTGAGACAAATCCACACTCTATTTGAACACCTTGGTAGATGGACTAAGGATCATCCTATAGCAAATGTAATCGGAAATCCTTCTCGCTCTGTCTCTCCGAGAAAGCAACTCCAAACTGACGCCATGTAGTGTTATTTCGATTCCTTCTTGACTTCGGTAGAACCAAAGAACTTTAAACAAGCAATGACCGAACCGTCATGGATCGACGCAATGCAAGAAGAAATTCATGAATTTCAAACACTAGAAGTTTAGGAATTGGTGCCGTGTCTAGATAAAGTGTTATTGATCAAACTAAAGTAGATTTATAAGGTCAAGACGGATGAATTTGGCGGGGTACTAAAAAATAAGGCTAGACTGGTTACTCAAGGATTTAGGCAAAAAGAGGGAATCGATTTTGAGGAATCATTCGCACCGGTTGCTAGAATAGAGGCCATCTTGTATCTACACGTATGCAAATGTTCGCACATTAAGAATATGACTATCTTTCAAATGGATGTCAAAACGGCTTTCTTCAATGGCGAGCTCAAAGAAGAGGTCTACGTTTCTCAACCAGAAGGATTTGTTGATCAAGACAACCCATCGCATGTGTACAAGCTCAAAAAGGCCCTCTACGGTCTCAGACAAGCACCACGTGCATGGTACGACATGCTGTCAAGCTTCCTAATCTCACAACATTTCTCCAAAGGTGCAGTTGATCCAACACTCTTCACATGGCAAGTTGGGAATGACTTATTACTAGTACAAATTTATGTTGACGATATAATATTTGTATCCACTAATACTGCCATGTGTAATGAGTTTGCTAATCAGGTGACCACTAAGTTCAAGATGTCAATGATGGGGTAAATGTCATTCTTTTTAGGATTACAAATCTCTCAAAGTCCTAGAGGCATCTTTATAAACCAATCTAAATGTACTTATGAAATTATTAAAAAATAGAGTATGCTAACTAGTGATTTTGTAGACACACCTATGGTAGAAAAGAGTAAACTGGATGAAGATCTACAAGGGATTCCAATTGATGCTACACTTTACCGTGGTATGATTGGATCCCCCATTTATCTGACATCCAGTAGACCAGACCTTATTTATGTAGTCCGCTTATGTGCTCGGTATCAGGCAAAGCTTACCGAAAAGCACTACAATACGGTTAATGTAACACCCCCATTTTCATATATCTCAGCGGAAGGGTCCTTTGGGGTGCTGCATATTTATACAACAACTCAAGCATAGAAAACGACTTGAAAAGAACTTTTAAAAATACATATCATTCCGAATAAAAGTTTACATCATACAGGGTCCCAAATCATTTCATAATTATACAACATTTGGAAATATTCCTCGAGATGACATTTATTTAATTGGGCCTATCAAAATAATTGAGGTTTTTCCATAAGCGACAAAACCAAAAATCTCCTTTGCAATTTCCCCGTATAATTGTGATAATAGTAAAATAGGTTGATGAAAATTCTTGGGTTGTTATAAAAGTCAACAATAATGTTGAGTGAATCCATAGAGTTTACATATATATAAACAATAAAATTTTCCGAACACAAGTATCATTTCTCAATATTCATCAGGATATAACGATGTGGCCAAACAAAGTTATATCGGGGGATTATTTATAAGTCTCATGACATTGAACGTTACCATCTAATTATGTTGGGGTTCCCAACAAGGTATGCCTACTATACACCCTCGCTATGAGTGCATATTATTCTCTATACAACGCATCCGTTGTGTGATATTCCCGACACTTGACGATAGTCAGTCGTCACGGATTAGAGGTGGCAGCCTCCAAATAGTACAATTTCATGTATAAGCGTCTACCATTTCCCGGTAGTTAACAATTCATGATTTCCGTAGGTCTTTTATCTAGCGAGTTAAGCTAACTTATAATAATAATCGAGGCAACTAGCATACAATCTCCCTTGTGTTCTATTTTAAAAACAAGCATGTTATCTCCCTCGCGGGTTTATAAAACAATTAAAGTGTAAAAATGCGAGGCTATAAACTCACTTAGTGATGTCGAATGAGAATATCGATGAATAAAAACTTCTGTAGGATCCCTATAACACTTCACTTCACATATAACATACACGAATCGAACAAGAAAAGAGAAAGAGGGTGAGTTGTTTAGAGAGAGAAAGAGGAGAGAGAAATGAGATTTTATTAGAAATGAACAACTTTTCAACTAATTTTTTCTATGGTAAGAAAAAGCTTATATACC
>BQNB010131785.1:4331-18731 GCA_026074375.1 Tanacetum coccineum | reverse complement strand
CTTGAGTCCCCAAAGGAAACTAATTTCCTTATTTTTATGTACAGAGTCATCCATAAAAAGAAGATCAAGGCTATGTTAATAGTGGATGCTCAAGGCACATGACAAGAAACATGTCCTATCTATCAGAATTCATAGAATTTGATAAAGGATATGTCACCTTTGGGGGAGGAGTCAAAGGAGGGAAAAATACTGGTAAAGAACTCTTAAAACTGGTAAGCTTGATTTTGAGGATGTGTATTTTGTCAAGGAGTTACAGTTTAACCTTTTTAGTGTTTCACAGATGTGTGACATAAAAAACAGTGTTCTTTTTACTGACACTAGATGTTTTGTTCTGTCTCCTAACTTTAAGTTAGCTGATGAAAGTCAGGTTTTACTTAAAGTTCCTAGACAGAACAATATGTACAGATGTTGATATGAAGATATTGTTCTAGGAGTGTGTTTTAACTTTAGTGTTTAACTTGTCTTGTTGCAAAGGCCACACTTAATGAATCAATGCTATGGCATAGGAGGCTAGGTCATGTAAATTTTAAAACCATTAATAAACTTGTTAAGGAAAATCTTGTGAGAGGTTTACCTTCAAAACGGTTTAAAAATGACAAAACTTATGTTGCTTGCCTTAAGGGAAAGCAACACAAAGCCTCATGTAAGTCCAAGATTTAGAACTCTATTACTCAGTCTTTATTCATGTTGCATATGGACTTGTTTGGTCTAACTTTTATGAGCAACTTAATGCATAAAAAATATTTTCTTGTTGTTACTGATGATTATAGCAGATTTAATTGCGGTTTTCTTTTCTAGCAAACTAACTGATGATACTAGAAAAAAAAAATGGCATTTCTTAAGAGCTTTATAAATGGATAGAAAATCTAGTTGATAAGATAGTAAAGAATATTAGATGTGACAATGGAAAAGAGTTCAAGAATAAAGTTTATGAGTGAGGTTTGTGACAAAAAGGCATTGTGAGCGGGGAATTTAGTGTAGCTAGACTCCTCACTGAAATGGTGTTTGCTGAGAGGAGAAATAAAAACATAATTGAGGTTGCTAGGAACCATCGTTAGTGACTCAAAGTTTCTATACATTTTAGGCTTGAAGGCAGTTAATATGATTGCTATGTGCAGAATAGGGTATTAATATTAAGCCTCATAACCAAGACCCTTATGAATTGTTTAGAGGTAGAAACATATGCTCTAAGCTTAATTGAGACCTTTTAGGGTGTCAGGTTACCATTTTATTACTTAGATTATTTAGGTAAGTTGGATTGATGGAAAGGTCAAGTATGGAAGGATTATGTTGGAATACATATGAAAAGCCTTCTCCAAAACTTTATTGTTGGAAACCTATAAGTTCGTTGTAGCTCTAGTTTGGTTTTCAACTTTAATATGGATATTGATATTCATAGGGAATATTCAAACATTAGAATCAATATTATCATAACAAGGTTTTACCAAACATTCCAAGCCCCAATATTATTTGATCAGAACAATACCGTTACATCAATGAACTGTAACAGGGATCAAGAAAAACCTTGATTACCTTGAGGCTAAACCAACTAAACCTAGGCGTCCACTTAGAGATTGCGCCTAGAACACACAACAACACTTTTCTTGGTGTTTACATCTTTGTCCCACATAAAAACTATATCTAGGGATCTCTTTATATAGTAGAGTCCATCTAGATTTACAAGGGAAAACATAATTGTATAAGGAAACGAAATCTTTTAATTCTTTAATAAACTTCATCTTTATCTTCAAGAATCATATCTTTTGGAATCTTTTATCTTTTGTAGAATAAACTCCACCAGCTTGTAGAATTCCATAATGCTAGATTCAGTCCTTATGTTTCATTCTTGTTTTGTCTTATCAACTCAAATATAATTCCCAACAATCTTCCCTTAGTTGATAATGACAAAACCAAATAAGCACGAACTTCCCACGAAGTTATTATACGAATAAAAATTTCCCCTTAAGCTACCAAGGATCTACAAGTTGCAAATCATCAATTCTTCTTCCCCCTTTTTGTCAATGTCAAATAGGAGACTAAAGTATGCAACTTTGATCTTCACAGCTACGAACAAATATTACACTTCTAATCCAATTTTTTCAATGACCCAAATTGCCCTCCATTACGCACCTTGAGAAAAATGAACTTGAGCAGTAGAAACTTACACTAGCAGTAGTAAGAAAGGCTAGTAGTAGTAAAAACCTTCACCTCGATGTAGCATATAAATGGTTAAACATTTTAACATTAAGCTTCCCTTGAAACCCATATGTTAACCATTTCTTGAATCTTCAATTCTGTAGGCTCTATGTAATGATTACTGATGAAGAAAACTAAGTATAACGAACTTGATGCTGAAGTAGAATAACCCAAACTTGTGTCTTATATCTTGCACTATCCACGTGACTTCGAACGTATACCCAAACCGATGTATAGGGAGACCGCAATCTCTTGACAATTTATCCTCATCTTCTATGAGACACATAACCAAAGTGATAGCAAATGTGAGCATTGAGCACCATAAGAAAAATCACACACCTTTGCTAGATTTGTCAATTCTTCGTCACATCGTTTCTAAGCACGAACAAGTTACCTCCAAATGTTGTAAGCCATTTGAGATATGATAAGAACACAAACCCAAATAATTCCACTTCATCTTCAAATAGGTGATAAACAACCTTCTTCGTAACCACATCTTCAATAGATCCAAAAATACGAGCCTTTTAAACCTTTAAGAACATTTAAATCTGTCTCAAATACCTCTTGAACCTGTGTGTGTAACAAATCCAAAAACCAAAATACCTCTGCCCGAGATCTTATAAGTAACTGAGAACAAATCTTCATGTGTTATCCGATATCGAACAACACTATCAGTATAAACTTGGTGAGCAGTACTAACTAGCAGTTGAAACTGAATTAACGCTAGCAATATTAATTCCCTTCTTTGACAGCACTAATCATCAACTTGCAGCACTAACTATTAATAAGCAGCACAAAGTATATGTTGGCAGCACTAAAATTACCTTGGCAGCATTAACAGTATAATGAGCAGCATTAACGAATATAAGCTTTAAATTATGACAGCATTTAAATAGGACTTTTATAGAGCAGTATTAACTTATCACTAAGCAGCCAAAGATATCTTATCATACCATATATACTATCAATCCACGTCCAAGCATAAGATGTCAACCTTTCCTTTATAGCAGATTACTTTTCATTCTATAAAGAACCTTCAAACTTTCATTGATACCTGCTACTTCTTCTTAGGGTTAAGATCGAATGCAATCCAAAACACAAAACAGCAGATCCTTCCATTGTAGATCGCGGAGCGTTCACAGCAACATAAACACACATCAACTTCCAACAATGAAACCCAAACAATTTAACATCATCAGATCTCGTTTCTTTATTCCCATCGTTCTCCTCTTTTAAATAAGAGCAGCGTGCAACATAAACATGAACACCATATTCTGTTTTGAATACCAAAACCCTTAACTAATGAAATAGCAGATCCAAACCTATAATGATTATCAATCCACCATCGTAATATTAGAATAAGATTAGGGTTTCAGTCAACCTCTCTCTCATAAACCCACACAACAACAATCATAAACTTGTTTCTTGCTGCTGCTACTTGCGTGATCAAAACAAAATCCAAACTGCACCATGTCACGAATCCTTCTTTTTCAACCTGCTGTTATAAACCTTGAATACTCACAAACCTACAACTGTTTAAGAACCGAGCATGAAAAACCCTTATAATATAATGATCATGTTTTAACCAAAACATATCATCCATCACATTGTCTTGAATCTGTTCAGTTAGCATGTCTTGAACCATAAACACTAACGAGCCCATACAATCTGATTTAGGGTTAGAAACCCTAGTTTCATATTAGGGTTGGACCAAAACATCATGAAAAAAATCTTAATGTGAACCCTAATCTTCATTCTATTCTTTACGAGGTTCAATCAGTAACAACACGCCAATCTGTTTTGTTCCAAGTCGTATCACATGTTGTCTTCAATAAAAATCGAATTAGGGTTTGAGAAAAAAAACTAGTTCACCGAATTTCCTGATCACCGAATTATCTTTTCACTGAAAATCAGAAATTTAATACCCTCTATTTTCTTCAAAACAAAAACCTTGTAAAACCCTAGATCAAGAGCCACGAGGCTCTGATACCAATCGTGAAAACCATATGAAAATCCTTCTCAAAACTTTAATTGTGGAAACCTATAAGATCATTGTAGCTCTAGTTTGTTTAGAACTTTAATCTAGGATAATGATAACATAGGCGGAATATTCAAACATAGAATCAATATTATCATAACAAGGTTTTACCAAACATTCCAAGCCCCAATATTATTTGATCAGAACAATACGGTTACATCAATGAACTATAACAGGGATCAAGAAAAACCTTGATTACCTTGAGGCTAAACCAACTAAACCTAGGCGTCCACTAAGAGGACTTGACGCCTAGAACACACACACACTTTTCCTGGTGTTTACATCTTTGACCCACATAAAAACTATATCTAGGGATCTCTTTATATAGTAGAGTCCATCTAGATTTACAAGGGAAAACATAATTGTATAAGGAAACTAAATCTTTTAATTCTTTAATAAACTTCATCTTTATCTTCAAGAATCATATCTTTTGGAATCTTTTATCTTTTGTAGAATAAACTCCACCAGCTTGTAGAATTCCATAATGCTAGATTCAGTCCTTATGTTTCATTCTTGTTTTGTCTTATCAACTCAAATATATTTCCCAATAGATTCTTTGTTGAATACTCAATGAATAGTAAGGATTTTAAGGTATACAACATTAGAACAAGGAAAGTAGAAGAAAACTTGCATATTAGGATCTTAGAGGATAAGCTTATTATTGCAGGTGATGGACCAAAGTGGTTGTATGATATTGATGTTCTAACAAAATCAATGAATTATGTGCCAGTTGTTGCAGGTACAAACTCTAATGAATTTGTAGGTAAAGAAGAAATTATTAGTACATGTCATTCTAGCAAGGAGACACGATCTAGCCAAGACTACATTTTGATGCCAATGTGGAAAGATGGTTCACTATTTGATTCTTCTTTAAAGAATACTAGTAATGATGAACCACAACCTTCTAGTGATGCTGAAAAGAAGGATGATGCTGGTGTAAATAAAGAAAGTGAAATTGATAATCAAGAGAGACCTGAAAATAATATTCAAGATGTTAATACTGTTGGGCCAAGTATTAATACTGCCAGTACAAATGTTATTACTGGTAGTCTAAATATTAATACTATTAGCCCAACAGTCACTACTGCTCCACTTGAAGCCACACATGCTGATTTCTTTGGTGATGAAACAGAAGTGGACATGAGCAACATTAATGCCACATATCCATTTCCTTCTACTCCAAATACAAGAATCCATAAAGATCATTCACTTGATCATGTGATTGGTGATGTATAGTCTGGTGTACTGATAAGGAGAATGAAAAAGACTACAAATGAATAAGGGTTTATTAGTGCTGTTTATGAAGGGAAATCTCATGAAGACCTTCATACTTGTCTGTTTACTTGTTTCCTATCCTAGGAAGAGCCTAAAAAGGTAATTCAAGCATTAAAAGATCCAAGTTGGATAGAAGCTATGCAAAAAGCTTCTTACGATTCAAATTACAATAGTTTGACCCTGGTGGTTTTACCACTTGGCAAAAGAGCCATGGTACAAAATGGTAAAACAAGAATAAGAAAGATAAAGAGGTATTGTATATTAGAAACAAGGCAAGATTAGTTGCACAAGGTTACACACAAGAAGAGGGAATAGATTATGATGAGATGTTTGCTCCAGTTGCTAGGATTGAAGCAATTAGGTTGTTCTTAGCCTATGCCTCATTCAAAGACTTTTGGTAGTATACTAGATGTATTTAGAATGATTGCATATTTGTACGCAAGATTGTAAGAGGAAGTTTATTCTGTCAACGTTTAAGGGTTTGAAGATCCCAGAGTCCCGTGACAAGTTTATAAGGTATAAAAAGCATTATATGTCTAGCATCAAGCTCCTGAGAGCTTGTGTTGTATGAGCTTTATCTACTACCTATTATTGGACAATGAATTTTAGAGAGGTCGATAGACAAGACTTTGTTCATTAAAAGAGTTAAAAGTGATATTCTACTAGTTCAAGTATATGTTGATGATATCATTTTTAGATCTACTAAAAAGATGTTATGCACTGAGTTTGAGAAATTGATACACAAGAAGTTCTAGATGAGTTCTATAGGTGAGCTTACTTTCTTCTTAGGACTACAAGTGACACTGAAAGATGATGGGATTTTCATCAGTCAAGACAAGTATGTAGATGAAATTTTGAAGAAGTTTGGTTTTTCAACTGTGAAGACAGCAAGTACACCTATGGAGACTTCAAAGCCATTACTCAAGGATGCAGAAGCTGAAGATGTTGATGTTCATCTATATAGATCAATGATTGGCTCATTGATGTATTGAACATCTTCAAGGCCTGATATAATGTTTGTTGTATGTGCTTGTGCAAGATTTCAAGTCACACATAAAGTTTCACATCTTTATGTTGTGAAAAGAATCTTTAGATACTTGAAAGGTCAACCTAAATTGGGCCTTTGGTATCCTAAGGATTCACCATTTGATTTGGAAACTTATTCTGATAGTGACTATGCTGGTCAGAGTATACAGGAATCCACAACAGGAGTTACAATTATAAGAAGACAGATGATTCATGGCAATGCAGAAGCAAACTAGACTGCCAACTCTACTACTAAAGCAGAGTATTTAGCTGCTGCTAGTTGATGTGGACAAGTACTCTGGATTCAAAATCAAATGTTGGATTATGGTTACAACTTCATGAATACCAAGATTTTCATTGACAATGAAAGCACCATCTGCATAGTTAAGAATCTAGTTTTTTACTCAAAGACCAAGCACATTGAGATTAGAAATCTCTTTATCAGAGATTCAAATAAGAAGAAGCTTATTCAGATAATAAAGATTCACACATATCAAAATGTTGCAGATTTGCTCACAAAAGCATTTGATGTTGGCAGATTTCAATATCTGATTGCAAGTATTGGAATGCTTAACCTCTGATGTATTGTTTGAGGGGAGGTTAATTGCATTTATATGCAGTGGATTATGCACAAATGATGCTTGAAATGGAATGGAACAGCAGGCAATGATGAAATACAAGTTAGTGTTGTTAGACTAACTTTCTACTGGTAAGTATAATTAGTGCTGCTAGTTATACTTAATACTGCTATGTTAATGCTGTTAGTTATACTTACTACTGTTTGTTATAATTAATATTGTGAGTATTGAGAGAAATTGGTGAGAATAAAAAACAAAAAGAGAGATGTGTGAAAATAAAAATAGACAGAGTGACTATGTGAGAAAAAGAAATGAGAGAAATTAGTGAGAATAAAAAATAGAAAGAGAGATGTGTGAAAATAAAAACAGACAGAGTGACTATGTGAGAAAAAGAAATGAGAGAAATTGGTGTGAATGAAAAACATAAAGAGAGTTGTGTGAAATTAAAAATAGACAGAGTGATTTAGTAAGAAAACGAATTGAGAGATACAGTGAGGATAAAAACAAAAAGAGAGCTTGTGAGAATTAAAAATTGATGATGGAAATACTTTTTGGAACGAAATTGGAGTTAATGCTGGTGACTCAAAGTTAATGTTGTTAGGCATAAACTTACTACTGCTGGTTAAGTTAATGCTGCTAGGCATACACTTACTACTGCCAGTGTTAGTTAATGATGTTAGGCGTAAACTTACTACTACAGCTGGTTAGAGTTAATGCTGCTCAGGCATTACACTTAAATGCTAGCCAGTCTTAGGTTAATGTTTTGTCAGAGGGATTTCATAAAAACTATCGTATTAGGGTATCAAATCACATCATTTGATCGATTTTACACTTTGATATACTCTCTAATCATAAACCCTAACTCAATTTTATCATTCATCATCAAAACCCAACACAATGTCAAACCTAAAGTTCGCTGAAACTCACAATTTGGTTATGTTTCTAGAGAAACCCAAAGAAAGTAATGGGTTTGAGGGAATTATTGATTTTTTAAATGCAAGTTCTATCAGATATGCGTTAACGGTGAATCCCACCATCTATACTTCATGCATTAAGCAGTTCTGGGCTACTGCTAAAGCAAAAACTGTCAATGGGGAAGTGCAGATACAAGCCCTAGTAATGGGAAGAAGGTGATCATCACTAAGATGAGTGTGAGAAGAGCTCTTCAGTTAAAAGATGCTGAAGGTACTGAATGTCTACCCAAGCTACCATTTTGTGCAGAACTAGAAAGAATGGGGGTATGAAAAATCTACAACATATGCATTACACTTCTATAAAGCTTTCTTTTCACCTCAATGGAAAATTTCTTATCCATAAAACAATTCTGGCAATGCCTTAATTGCTAAGACAAACTGCTTGGAACAATTTAGTAGCACAATAGCCTTTGCTATCATCTTCTGGCCACAAACCAAAATTCAAACTTTTTCCAAATACATTTTGATAATATGGTGACAGAACTTGAGGGAGGAGTTAAACTTCTTAATGTATCAAATGTTTGGTGCCATTGTTCCCTAGATACACATGTTGATGGAAAGAACCAAAACATAAAGAAAATTAATGTTACAACCTTCTCAACTAAGAAGGTCTTTGCTAATATAAAGAGAGAAGAAAAGGTTTTTTCTTAGGAGGGTTACCCCTTTATATATGAAACTATGATGGTTCAAGCTCCTGAAGAATTAGGCGAGGGTTCAGAAATACCAATTGATACTCAACACACACCCACTATTATTCAACCATCTACATCACAGCCCCAGAAGAAAAAACCAAGGAGGAAACAAATGAAAAACACGAAGGTTCCTCAACCCAGTGGTTCTACAGAGCCTATCACTGATAGCTACAATTATGAGCAAGTACATTTTAGTATCAATGATCCACGACTCAGTGTAGGATCATAGTTGAAACTAAATCGAATTGATGGAACTAAGTACCAACTATGTTACCAAAGAGTTGTGATTTAGGACTTGGACGGAAGCACAAAGTATCCTTCTCAAGTGACTCATGTCTGCATGAGACAGTTACTAGATCTACTGCTGGAGAATGATCCACTATAGCAAGTAAAGGAGAGAGAATACAGTCACTGATACTTCTATGCTTATAAAGTTACAAGAGAAGGTCTTGATGGTAGAACCTGTCAAAAGAACATAGAATCCATCTGAAGGAGATGATTGGATGACTTCAGGCAGGGGGGAGTCTATTAAGGTATAAGGAGAAAATTGCTGGGATTCTTATGCTATCTGAAGGCTTATCGTGCGTGCCCGGGGGGGGGGGAGAGCTTTGGAGAGAAATGATGAAATTTAATGTTTGATACGTGAGTTTTGATGAAGAGGAAATTGAGTTGAAAAGGTAAATTGAGTACTGCATAAGTTACTACTGTCAGTGCTACAACAACAACTGTTGATGAGTTAACTTTGGCTCAGACCTTTATAGAAATCAAATCAGCTAAACCCAAGGCTATTACAACTGCTGCTTCAACAACTACAACTGCTATTACAAGACCCAAGGCTAGAGGGGTTGAAGTTAAGGAGCCAAGTAAATTTACAATAACAGCATCACAACCATTATAACTTCCACAGGCTAAAGACAAAGGCAAGGGAAAAATGGTTGAGCCCTGAAAAGCCTTTGAAAAAGAAGGATCAAAATTTGGTGATAAAGAAAATTGCTCCAAAGACTTCAAGAAGAATAGCCAGCTAATTAAAGAAGAGCAAAGGCAGGCAAGACAAAAGAAGAAGAGGAGGAACTTAATTTCATAGGATAATACTCAAGCTATGATGGAGGCAGATTATGAGTTAGCTCAAAGACTACAAGCAGAAGAACAGGGTGAGTTGACCATTGAAGAAAGATCAAAACTGTTTGTAGAGCTCATGGACAAAAGGAAGAAGCACTTTGCAAAGCTGAAAGCTGAAGAGATCAGAAAAACCACCAACCAAAGCCCAAAAGAGGAATCAAATGTGTACTTATTTGAAAAATATGGCTAATTACAAGCATAGTCAGTTGAAGAACAAAAGTTTTGAAGAAATTCAGATGTTATTTGACAATACTATAAAGTGGGTAGATTCATTTGTTCCTAAGGATACAAAGGTTGTGAAAGGAAGTAAAAGCCAGGCAGAAGGAAGTTCTAAGAGAACAGGAGAAGAACTTGAGTCTGATAATTCAAAGAAGCAAAAGATAGATGAGAATGTAGAAGCTGAAGTGGATGATGAAGCAGAAATGAAAAAGCTTATGGAGATAGTTCCTGATGATGAGGTAGCAATTGATGCTATACCACTAGCCAACTAAGTCCCCAATCATTGTTGACTGGAAAATCATCAAAGAAGGAATGATGGGATACTTTCAAATCATCAAAGCTGATGGAAGTTCAAGGAGTTATTCATTAATGATTAGGATGCTTTAGAACATTGACAAAGAAGACTTGGAAACACTCTGGAAGTTGGATAAAGCTAAACATGGGAATATAAGGCCTAAGGAGGCATATGGAAGAGTGTCATGGGGTGATCTGAAGGTGATGTTGAAGATGATGTAGAAAGTGAAGTATGGAGAAATCTACAAGGTTACAATGTGACTGCTTGGAAGCTATTTTCTTCAAGTGGAGTACATTTTGTGAGATTTCAGAATCTGCATATCTTTATGCTGGTAGAGAAAAAGTATCCACTCACACCTGCAACAATTACAAAAATGCTCAACAAGAAGCTTCAAACTGACCATTGGAATGAGATGTGCTATCAACTTCTGAAACTCATGACAAAACAGGTTAAGAATCCTAGAAGTGTTTGAATGCATCCTCCTGGTAATGGTGAAGACTTTTAATGAGAACATTGAGATTCAGAAGAAGAATATCAAGTTTAGGGGAGGATTGTTGGGATTAAAAGCTTCTTGATGCTGTTTGGAAGTAACTGCTGCTAAGGTTAGAGTTACTACTGCTAGTATATATTACTACTGCTAATGGAAGTTAAGACTGCTCAGAGACTTAGAAGAAATACTACTAAGTAGTTAATACTGCTAGTATAAAAGTTACTACTGTTAGTGTAACTTAGTACTGCTAGTGTAATGATTAGTACTGCTTGAGTAAAGTTACAACTATTAGCATCAAGTTAGTACTGCTAATGTAATTTAGTACTGCTGATGAAGAAGGAAGAAAATATGCTAAGTAGTTACTATTGCTTGTACACAGTTAGTGCTGCTGGAATAAAAGTTAATGCTGCTACTTACAACTGCTGAAGGATTACAACTGCTAGAAGAGTTTCTACTGTCAGAAGGAGAAAGACAAGAGAAAGGATTAAGATGAAGATTGTTTATCAAGATTACTTACCGGATAAGTTATGAGATATTATTTTGTAAAAGATACGTATAATTTATATATTTAAATGATCATGATAACTTAGGAAAATATTGTAAGCCTATTAGGACTCATTGGTGTATAAAAGGAGGTCCTAGGGTATAAAGTTTAATGTATAAAACATTCATACACATTCATACGTTTTGATATATAGCTTCAAGGTTGTAAACCCTAGTACTACACAGAGTACTCGTATTATTGATAATAATATTGGAGCTTTTTAGTGATATACATTGTTTATACAATTTACTGTTTCATTTTTATTCTTCTAAGTATTAAAGAGTAGATTTCGCATACTCTTTAGTATTCACAAAGTTTCTACCATAGTTGTTTTGGATTTATCCAGAGTAACTTAACCTTTACAAGCTAAAGAATCGATCTTAAGTTGGGATCAACAGGTATTTTACATCAAAAGAATGTTAAGAAAAATATCCGGTTTATAAGAATCTTTTCAAACATATAAAATAAATAGTTTAGATTGATTCACGTCTTGTGTCATGTTTTGAGTCATGTGATCGTACTAATGTTCTTGTGGTTTGTGCAATAATTTTTACAAGAAGTGCAAATTTTTTTCCAAGAAACAATTTTTTTATTTACAGAGTCTGGAGACAACATCAGGATTTTTCCTGAAGGCGTCACGTCTCCAACTACAGTAATATTCATATTATTTTTTTTGAATTTTTGAAAATTAATTTTGTATAATTTCTAGAATTTGTAATTTTCCTAACTCTTGTAGAAAACCACGATTACATTAGTACATCTATCCTATCTTTATTGCCTTCTTAGGTATTTATTTCACAATTATTTAGGTTATATATCATTATCCCGTCGAATTTTACGCGTGGTGTAGTTGTTTCTTATCTTTGATTTGCATGTTATATTTAATAAGGAGAAGCCCGAAAGTTCTTAGGATATTTGCATGGACGATTCTTGGATGACGATCTAACATGTTTATCTTGTTTCTTCTCCAATATTGAGCAAAAACAGGGGTGTACTAGTTTCTTTTACTTTTTCTCTTTCCCTTTATTCATTTTTCGAGTACTTGTAAACATTGGTACAATGTTCAGAAATAAAGTGTATGGGGATATTAAGCCTTATTAACTATTCTGTCATTGCATTCTTTGTCCTAAAAAAGATGAGTATATAATACTAAAACATAGCGTAAACGCTATTTGACCCAAAAGTTAATTTTTTTAGGGCACATTCCGATGAAAACTTAGTATTGAATAGCACTCAGATAGGAGTTATATGACTCGCCAAATACCCTACCACTCAAAAAATTCATCCCCAAAAATGTGAGGTATCACCCAAGGATTTGAGAAATCGCATGTTCCTCGTCATGGATTGGAATACGAGCATGTGAGGTTTTTCCGCCTTTTCTGGAGCATTAGTATCGGTTAAAATTATGAGAGTGTATTGGTAGTATATTGAATTCTAGAACTTGTTTTATGATGCATCTCGAGACCGCTAGTGAGATCACATTCGTGTAATTAGGATTTGCTAAATGATAAGAGGCACTAGGATAAACCCGTGTTTTAAACCTGTATTTGTTATAATGGTCACTTCAATCATATAACTATCCCCACACCCTTGCTACACTCATTTTTAGTGCAAGATACCCCTAGTACACCCCTCCGAGCCTATCCTTTTCGCGGTTCTCATAATTTTCTGGTGGATTCTGGATTATTAATGAAGAGCATTGTTTACATTCCACCAATATGTTACCCCCAAATCGCCTTAGCTTTCCTTGTATGTACTCATCTTTAGTACATTATTGTTATCACATTTTTAAACCCCAGTTAATTGTTTACTTGAGTACATGGTTGCTAAGTCGAGCCTTTTATTAGTGTATATAGTTTTAGGACGATTAAGATTCATGGTAGTTTTTATTTTATGGAGAAATGGTGAAGAAATCAAATTATTACCTCCATACGAGAGTATTATACACCATAATTGTTGATCCTTCTAATTCGGGTCATTAGTTAGTTTATGTATTGAGTATTAAAAACTTAAGTGTAGAGGCGCAACTATAAACCTCAAGTCATGTATTATTTATGTTTCAAGCAAATGGCAGAGCAAAAGTGTACGAAAAAATAGAAAAAAATCAAAAAAAAGAAAGAAAAAAAATCAAAAAAAGAAGAAAAAAGTGAAAAAATGTACGGGCTGCCATTTTGCTTATGTTTATGTTATTGTTCAAGAAAGTGTTGAGAAAAGAAAAAGAAAGAGTTTGATATAGAGTTTGTATATCTTTGTCCTAGTGTGGTCGAGACTTGGCTTAGCAACGCCTTTACATGTATTCCTATGGATAGTTATCTCACCACCACCCAAATTCCCCTAAATATTTCCCATCCATTTCCTTTACCATACACTATACATCACAGCCCTTTGAAATACCTCTTTGATAGTGATTCCTAGGTGTTTACGCCAATGCGGTAGAAGTTTAATTCTTTTTCAAGCTTATGGTAATTTATGTGCTATGAAAGATAATGAGTGTTATTTTCATGTTTCCCATATTATTATAATTCATTATAAACTTGATAGAAAGAGAGACT
Source organism: Tanacetum coccineum (assembly GCA_026074375.1). NCBI lineage: Eukaryota > Viridiplantae > Streptophyta > Magnoliopsida > Asterales > Asteraceae > Tanacetum > Tanacetum coccineum. The sequence continues at coordinate 4,733 of BQNB010131785.1, read as the reverse complement.
CCAAACACTTATGTGAGGTGCTAGTATATAATTTTCGTTCTTATAATTATGAGGTCTAGTTGGTTGTGCCATGAATTATCTTTATTAAGTAGGTTAAATGCCCCAGATATTTCTATTGACTAGGTAGAAAAGCTCATTTACTTGAGGACAAGCAAATCCCAAGTGTAGGGGTAATTGATGAGGCGTCATTTTATACACTTTTTCGGGGTCATTTAACCCCCTAAATCATGCATATATGCCCAAAATACGTGCTTAATTGTTTTCTTTTGTGGTTTTTAGCACTTGGATGACATTTGGAGGAAATACACGTGACTTGGACTCAATTTGGGAAGAAACGGATGAGAATTCAACTCTACACAAAAATTGATATCAAAAGGGCATACAGTGCATGGAGACGGCGTC
>BQNB010131784.1:0-18731 GCA_026074375.1 Tanacetum coccineum | reverse complement strand
TCTCACATAGTTAGTTTGGATTTATCCAAGTTAACTAAGCTTTAACAAGCTAAGAAGATCTATTCATTGGGACTCACATGCAAGCTAATGTGCCCGCGTGTGAGCCATTCCTTTGTAGAACCCCTTAAGCTTTTGGTATGCATGCGAGATTCCATTCCTTACATCATTCTCACTTACCTTCAGTAATGGTGGGATCTTGTTGCATTGTTCATTAATGTGGCGTTTAAACCTTGGATGTGATCGTACTATTTGGTAAGTTACATCATCATCACAACTGTAAAGGGTGATCATCCCTTCAAAACATTTTGTTTTAATCCCAACTTCTCTTAAGAATGGTTTGCCAAAAATAACATCGCCCATTCCATTATCACGATAAGCATCCATATCCTCCAAAACTGAAAAATTAGTCATAACAAAAAAAGTTCTAACAAAGATAGGCACATTCATTAAGGCTCCTATAACATTATCCCCTTTGTATTGCATCTTATTTTTCATTATTGAATTATGAAATTTTCTTGACATCACGTTGACAAACAATAATGGGAAAAAGTTAGTATGAGTAAATTTAAATCCTATCATGCATGAAAACTTTAAGTTTTGGGCGCAATCTATATGGATTTTCTTATCGTTGTCACAATAACTAGGGTAATCATCAATTCCAGTATCAAGATCTTCATCCCTAGTTCTAAATTCCTCAATTACCTCACCTTCCTTAATGGTGGGCATCAAATAATCTCCTTGATTTCTTCTAAGCTCAAATGGTTCATTCAGATCATTTAATTTAATGTAATCTTTCGAGAAAGGGTCTAATGATCTATTTAACACCAAAGTCTCTCCCATTAGCCTAGCTTCTAAATCAAGTTCCATTCTTTCTCTCAAACTTAGCATGTAGACCCTCTTAATTAAACTACTAGCAGTTTTAACACTTGTGAAAACAATCTTTTCTTCCCCAATCCTTAAAGTAATCTTTCTTTTGTAAACATCAATCTTAGCACGGGTGGTAGAAAAAAACAGTCTCCCTAGGATCAAGGGCACTTTGATATCCTCGGGCATATTAAGAATTATAAAGTCTATTGGGAAAGTAAATTTGCCAATTCCTACTAGTACATTTTGAGCTATTCCTTTTGGATATTTCACAGTCTTATCTGCCAATTCCACTGTCAACCTAGTGTGAGCTAATTCACCTAATCCTAAGTTAAGGTAGGTCGAGAGAGACATAACACTAACGCTAGCTCCTAAGTTAACAAGGGTTTTGTCAAAACAGAATTCATTAATAAAGCAAGGTAAAGTAAAACTCCTTGTGTCTTTCTCCTTTTGAGGTATGACGTTGTTGATATGTGAAGCTCCATAAGCTTCGGTGAATTTTGGTCCATAGTTCCCCACGTCTTCTTCACAGTAATGATTATCCAAATAACTTGGAAAAGGAACCGTCGTTTGTCTTGACTTGTACAATTGTGTTTTGTTCTGTCCAGTGGATATGACGTATTGGGTAGATCCAATACGGCGTATCGTATGTGAATCAGCTTTAATAGTGGTTGAAATAGACTTGACTTAGTCTCTCGGGTTTGTTTCAGTTGAGCTTGGTAGGCTTCCAAATCCTCTCTCCTGTAGTACCTTACTCATTTTCCCGATTTGAATTTCTAAAGTTTTGATCGATGCTCCTTGGTTCCTTATGGCAAAATCCATCGAAGCTCGGATTTCTTTGATCAAGTTAGAGTTTTCTTCATGCCTCTTTGCTGATTCACTCATGAATTTGCTCAGGGTATCTTCCATGGATTGCCTTCGTTCTTGGAATGAAGGATTGGCGTTGTTCCTTTGATAGTACCCTGGAGTTGTTGCTCTATATCCCCTTCCTTAAAAAGGTCCACCAAATTGCGTATAGTAAGCTTCTTCTAGGGCTTTCCCTTCTTCTTTATGTGGGTAATCTTTGGTGTAATGGGGTCTTTTGCATTGTTCGCATCCAACTTGAGCAGCATAAACTTATTCATTCACCTTTTTTATCTCTCTTCCAAGATTATTCAATTGTGCTTATATAGCAGCTAATTTGTCAGAAGTCTCGGTACTTCTTTCTCTAGATGTTCCATTGTGCCAGTTTTAAGAGTATTCTGCCATTTATTGGATGGAATTTTTAGCATCTTTAGCAGTCTTAGATGGAACGACACCTCCTGAGTCAAGAATTTGTCGTGTTGGAACATCTGACCCATTATAGAACAAAATTACCTCCTACATCTCAGTCAAATAGTGTTGAGGACACTTCATCAAGAGTTCCTTAAAGCGCTCCCATGCTTGATAAAGGGTTTCATTCGGCTCTTGCTGAAAGTTGTTGATTTCCTCCATTTTCTTAGCAGTTCGGCTAGGTGGGCAGTATTTGTTTAAAAACTTAGTTTTAAGATCTTCCCAAGTTTTGATTGAACCAGTTGGTTCGTTTCTTAGCCAATGACTTGCGGCTCCAGTTAAAGATATAGGGAAGACTCGAAGCATTAATTGATCCACAGTGATGTTAGGAACATGCAATAGGTCAACTATTTCGAGAACTTTCTCAATGTGTTCATTTGCATCCTCATTATCCGAACCACTAAATGTGTTTTCTCGAAGCTCCTTAAGAAATTGGCCTTTCAGTTCAAATTGATCTCTGTTATCAATTTTAGGCCCAGCAACTCCCGATCCATAGTTTGTTTGGGTCTTGCTCATGTATTGCTCCATGGTTTCGGTCATTGCTTCCACTTCTTCTTCCTCCGAGTATTCTTGGTCAGAAAGTAGATTGAAATCGGGCGATCTCAATTTGTCAAGACTTAGAGTCTTGAAGTGTCTCCTCAATGATCGAAATTCTCGTTCAGGTTCTTTGTAAGGTGTAAATAGTTCCTTCATTGAACTCCTTGTCATGCACTATCTGAAACAAGGGATAAACAATCTGTAGGATTTGCTCTGAAGAAAGGTAGAAAAAATTTGGCACAAAAATCAACTAGGAAAACCAAGAATTCAGTTTTTGTCTCAGATGATCGATACGCCGTATCCAATGGAAGTGGATACGCCGTATTGATCAGTTTGGTTGAATACGCTGTATTGGACAAAAAACTGGATACGCCGTATCCGATAGAATTGGATACGCCGTATTCAACTGTCGACCAGAACAGTGTATTAAGAAAACAATTAGATACGCAAACAATTAAACACAAAAATATACAAGCAAACAATTAAAGACAAATATACAAAATTTATAGAATATACAAGAATATACACTAATCTAAATTACACTAATCCTAAGGGTTAGATCTAATCTAATGTTAAAAACCAAAATATCAAATAAAAACACGATTAATTCATCCCCGACAACGGCGCAAAAACTTGAATGTGTCGTTGTGTGGTATATATTTTATTGATTCAAGTTCTAAATCCTAATTCTAACTAGAAAAGGGGGTTTTCAGCCTGAGAGACTGGCACGGTTTGGTTGGTGACTACAATCAATTCAAGGCACTTTAACCCACGCAAGCTAATTAACAAAAGATAAAAGAGCGGTCGAACCTTATATAAGAAAACTGTATTAACCATTATTAATCCGATTAGAAAGTTGGTTTGTTTATTAAGTGCAATGTTCTCTTCTCTCTCGATATGCGCATTATCATTCTTAAGACTTAGGCGTTAATCATTCCTAAGACTGAACAGTAATTCTGCCATAATTAAAGCATCCACATAAAGCATCCTTATTTGCTGATTATAATCTATCTTAGGGATTAAAGCAATGGTGATCTTGTTAAACCCTAGCTCATAGAGACTTTACCCACTTACCGCTTAATGGCAATTTATACACTAGTAGTCCACTTGTCTAACTATCCAATGGAATTAGAACGTTACTTGTTGAATTATCTAGGTCACCTGCTAGTCAACACGATCAATAAACCATTAGCAATATCCAATTAACTAGTTAAGCCCGAAGCGTATCCTAGACAAAGACTTAGAAGGACAATATTTATGTAACTATTATTCTAGATGTATAAACTAATATATGGAGAGCTATCCCGGACTCTAGATCCACTTGGTCTGCTTTACTAGATCCAGTTGAATGATAGGTCGTATACAAAAGCTCGTAAAGAAGTATAAATTTATAAACATAAACAAGCACTTAACGATAAATCAAGAAATCGAGATACACAAATACTAAACATTCAGATCTTTATAATAATGGCTAATACCCAAAGGTATTAGCCTTCAATCGTCTTAATAAATACAAGGGCAATTATTTAGCCAAGGTAAACTAACCGAGTTAATAAATGATACCAAAAACTGAACGATTATTAAAGTATATGGAATTACACGTTGGCTTCTATAGAGTGGAATGCGTTGCTCGACCTCTTCTGCTCTTTTTCTCTTCTAAAAATTGACTTTTGTGGTTTAGGTATCGAGAATATGATTTAGCACACTTAAAACTCGTTTTTGAGATTTCTATTTATAAGGTCTGGAAGTCGGTTGGATACGACGTATCCAAGTATTAGATACGGTATATTGGAGATTTCTTAGAGTAAGGACCATGTTTGATATATTCAAGAATATTATATTGATTCCATATCTTGAATACGACATATTGAGTCCTCTAGATACGGCGTATTGGTCTTCATTCTTCTGTGGTCTTTGGTGAGTGTAGGCACGGATACACCATATCTTCTTTGATGGATACGGTGTATTGGTCTTCAGAATAGTAATCTTTAAAATATCTTCATTTAAGCTCCAGAATGCGTGCCTTTTGCTATCTTTCACCAATTACTCCATAATTACTGCAATTCTCAAATATAAACGATTAAGTAACAATTTTTTGCAATAACTATACAAAATGGGTTAATATCTTGGGATAAATGATGCTATAAAATAGACGTTATTTGATGTCATCAATCTTCTAACTACCCGAAGAAATGGAGCTGAACTTTCTTCAGCGACTCAAGTTGAACTTTCTTTAGCTTGATTAATACTTAGGGGATTTTATGTTTAAATCTACTGAAAGACTGAAGGGCTCAGGAACTGACCCCAACAACTTTGATAAAAATCAAAATTTTATGATTATAAACCATAAAAGTGTGAATCTATCTAAATCGAAAATTTTAAAACATGACAAAATTTTGTAAAACATATACAAAAACACTACTAAATCATCTCATGGCCCTTGATACCAATTGTAGTATTCTTACAATTACTATATAATTCCACACACAAGATGAATTTAGAGTTTAGAGAGATAGAGAGAGAGAGAGAGAGAGAGAGAGAGAGAGAGAGGAAAGTGGGTGAAACTAGAGAGAGAGAGATTAGAGAAAGAAAGAAAGATTATATTAGGAGCATAATTTTTCACCACCCCACACCATTACTACTAACCTTCCTTTTATTGAGGAAGGAAGGTATACATGTTAACATAGGGAATGGATGTAGGATATTTCATAAGTAATAACATAAGTAACAAGATATGACATTACAAGGTAAATAGCCAAGAGTGGCGTACACTTTCTAGAATCCTAACAATACCCCCCTAAGGGGATGTCACTCGGCCTAACTAGCAATCGATATTTGGTCTTGTTTTTTCTTTCACGAACAAAGAACTCAAGCCTTTTGAACCTTTTTCTTTCCTTAAGTGTCTTCTTAATCTTTTCCATGAACTTCCAAGTCCTCTCTCAGTCCTTCTTGGTCCACTTATAATCTGTAATTCCTTCATTGTGGTAGCCTAACCTGTTATTTCTTATAATCACCTCTAGTTTATTATAGACTTTGTTAAGCGTACCATCACTGAATTGGTGGATCTTATTAGTTCTCATCTGTCTTTTCTTGTTGTCAGACCCTTCATACACAATGCCTCTAGAATGACTCAAGATAGTGTACAACACTTTCTGGTGGAGACATCCTTCCATGAGTTGTGGCTTGGTTTAGTTTAGCTTTGTTTGATAACTTTTAACTCCCAGCTGAACATCCTCTACTCTTTTCTTGATCAGAATTCTGCTGATATAGAGTTGAAGAGCATTAATCAAATCAAATTCCTCTACACCCTTGACGTTTTAAATTTTGTTCTGAATCTTGAGTAGTTACAAATCCTTAATGTCATTTTGGTAGAGATTTGGGAAGTCAGCCTCTACAAGATATACTCTTTCTCATCTGTTCTTTTAACCACTATCTCCTCCAAATAAGCATACCCATACTTCTTATTAACTTTAATAATCTAAACGCTAAGGATGTTAAGCTTTGAGTAGACTTCATGATGAGACTTGTGTCCAATGTTTCTTTGTAAAACCATGTGCTGGTTTGAGGATCCAGACACATGTGTTTGGTCGTGAATTCCTAATTCAGGCATCCTCTATTATACTTTTGAATACTTTGGCTCTATAGATACAAAATCATTTCTTCAATCCCTTTATTTTCATATTTGGCAGTATTGATCTTTGTCACTGAGAGAGCAAACTTCTTTTCATTATTTCCATATTATAAGTATTCTAAGTCACGGTTGAAGAAGTAACTTATTAGAATTGTCTTTCTACCAAGAGGTCCTACTAAGGGTAAAGGTTTACTCAGATCATCATGAAATCTGTTTTCTTCAGGATTAGCCCAATCAATCTTATTTGTCACGGAAAGATGGTACTGCTCCATGTTGTACTCAAGCTCGACACTATTCTTGCATCTCTTCTTTAGGAGATCAAATGTTGGACCTTCCAAGTCTTCTTTGGTGATCTTGTCTTTATTGAGGAATTTCTTCTTACACTTGCCAAACTATACTATTGAACCATTTATAAGTTTTTGTTCCATTGGTTCATCTTAACATCAACAAGGTCATTGAACCAGCTTTGTACTGGAAGTTACTTTGTTGATTCCTTAAAATCAAGCAGGGTTATGTTTACCAAGTACCTCAGATTGTACCTCATGTTTGTGCCCTTCTTCATGTCTTGGTTCTTTAGCATCATCACCTCTTTCATAGTGTGGATAATCATCTTGAGCTTTTCCTTTCTTGGATAAAGACACACCTACACCCTTTTGCTTCTTCATCTTTTTCTCCCCCTCATGATTTTCAAGAGGATCCTGATCATCGTGAGATTGCTTCTTTGTAGAGGTCTTTGCTGATCCGAATTGTGCTTGAATTTCATTAACTTTCATTGACTCTTGTAGAGCATCATATAAATCATGATGTTTGTTAAGTTTCATATTTACAGTTGTTTGGAACATCTTTTCATACAACTGACGTTTTAGCTCATACTCTGTCGGATCAACTGTTGGTGTAGCGATGGACTGGGACAGATTGACCAGATTCTTCTTTATTGCATCAGAGACTACTTTAGGAAGAAGTTTTGGCACTTGAGTCTTGAATTCTTTAACAACAGCAGCTTGAATAGATTTCTTGATGGCTTTAGCATTATTAACTTGAGATAAAGCATTCAGTCTTTGCTCATGATCATCTAGCCTTTTCTTGACAGCCATCTTCCAATCGTTTTTCTTCTTAATTCCCTTTTGCAAAAGTGTCTTTTCCTGCTTTTTCTTTGTCTTTGTTGGTGTAGTAGCTGGTGGAGTTTCAGTGACATTTTTAGCAGGGTTTTCTTCTTGTGATTCTTGAATTGTTTCAAGGAGATGTGTAACCGTCATTGTTGTAGACTCAGTGTATAGTTGTTCATTCAGCACCTCGGTCATTTGAATTTCAGTAGGGTCAACCAAATACTGACTCACATCATCTGTTAATGTTGTAATAACACTAGTACTGTTAAATTGCGTCTCTTTTGGTGTTTGTACTGGCTCCTTGTCATGTGGATGAATTACAAAGTCTGCAGCATGATCTTTATCATCATCAAAATCTTTGTCAGAATCATCATTATCAGAATCAACACTTTCATCTTCATTATCAGACTTGTCAATATCATCTCGAAGGTCGAAATCCTTATCACTTTGAGTCTTGTCATCATCTGTGGAGACATAATTATCAGAGTCACTATGGTCCTGAGATTCTAGTGATGCACCTAAACCTTCTCCTGTGGCCTTCTTGATTTCTTATAGGATCCTTTGCTTCTTGCTTTCTTTAGATTGTCTCTTCTAGTTCAACAGTAGTTGAGCTTCAAGTGAGGGTTGTTCCTGAGCTTTAATTTTTACCTTTAGGTGTTTATACCCGTCATCTACTTCTTTGTTGACTTGTTTCTCGAATACAATTTCATTATGCCTTTGTTTTCTTCTTTGTTCCTTTTCTCTTTGCTGATTTTCTTCTTCATTAACGAGCTTAGCATAGTCAAGAGCTTGGTTTTGATCTTCCAACAGATTGTTAGCAATTGTAATAGTTCTAGAACATCTTGGTATAGTGTCTTTCTTGTTTTGGGGGGTAGGAGCATTAACTTCCATGTCACATTTACGCATATATCCTTTACCCATACCCTTCTTTGGAGTAGAAGTACCAGATTCAGCATGTGGGTATTTAGCCAGATAGTTCATATATGCATTAGATTCCTTGATCTCCTGACTCATCATCGCCTTTGGAATTGGCATTCCAAAAGTTGGCTTGCCTCTTGGTTCTCCCTTAGCAACATACTTCACGAATGTTATGTGGTGTAGAATCTAATCATTTATTAAGGTTCGAATTGTGTGATAGAAGGTGTCGTGTGATGAGTTTGGTGAATCTGGGATAAGGTATTTTTCATGCTTAGTGGCTGCGTTCTTTCTTTTGTTGATTTAGAACCAAAAGTCTTCCATAAGAGCTCAACAAAGTTAACTTTTACAGAATTGACTATTCCCTACAGAATTTGCATAATTGGTTCCCTTGCTTTGTCAATCCCTGATGCCTTCTAAGTTAAACTCTTGTTGCGAATGCTCAAAATTGTCCTCCAGGGTTGATGCAGTTTGTTTACCACCACTTGAGAAACTGTTGTCAAAGGATCTGCATACCCTAACTTCTTGATGAATTTTACAAGTTCTTCTGGACTGGTGGTGGGAAAACTGTTTGTTGGGTTGTCTTGGTTTGATTTGCAAGGCATGATGAATTCAGCTCCAATTTCAAAGCGTTGGTAATCTAAGACGAAGTAATACTTTTTCCGCTTGTCATTCTTTGAAGCTGTGTACCAGAACTGTTGCATGTAAATCTTGGGAACTTCAGTTGTGAGAGTTATTGCGTTGTAGATTGTGTTGTGCTTGATAATTTTCAGAATGATTTCAAATAGAGGCTTATCTTGTGTTTCATCTGGATCAATCCTCACATTGCTTTTGTTGGGAACAAATCTCATGTTGGTGGGACACAACTCCTCTTCACTTCTCATAGGTAGTTGAGCCATTTGAAATACTGAGACAAGGAGATCAAGGAGTTAGTGTCACAAGAATACAAACTTAAGCATATATTTAACAATTTTGTCTCTTTCCACTATGTCTGTTTTATATGGACTGCATTTCTTTTTGTCCATATTTTTCTCATTTTCTTTCTCATGTGCCTATTACTTGCTTTTTCTGACACATGTCGTACGCTTTATTCTTTTTATATCTTTTGTATGTTCTTGCATTTATTTTTTGAACATACACTCATTTGTTTTTTCAGGTACAGTTTTGTCTCTCTCATTCTGTTTTTTTGTTTATCCTCACCAAAACACTTTAGATAATATTTCTACGAAATAAAAAGATAGAAGACGAACAATATAATTGATATTTATCATGCTAAAAGTGTTCATCTTACAATCTTTTAGAGAAATAAGATCTTTTTACTCATCGAAAATGATAGGTTTCTTAATTCATGATCTTGGGAGGTCGGGGAAGCTCAAAGTAAAAATAAGTCATAATAGGGAGGAGAGAACTTTTCAAACATTTCAAAGTTTTTTTATGAAAGGAAAAAAGGAATGGAAATTAACAAACGTTGACTTACCCTCTAATGTTAGAATTAAGAGGGAGTATTTATAGGCTAAACACAAGGACACTTTGGAGCTAATTATACCTTCAGTCCCTGTGTTATAACTTAAACCTTAACATAGTTTAATTTTCCAATAAGACACACCACATTTCTTAATCCATACAATCTTCTCCAATTGTGGTGGCCTATGGAAATACTTTAACAATGTATCCTAAAAGTAACAAATAGCTAAAGATATCGACAGTTTGTTTCTAGTGTCTTCAACAATGTCTCCTACAGCTTTGAATCCAATTCATCACTGGGTAGGGAATACAATGTAATCTATATAAACTGAGTTGACTTCCCCCTAGTTCATACCGTATGTCTTCAAGCAGTTCAACTGCTTCCCCCTAAACAGACAACCATTCGAAGCAAATATGAAAGTTTGATGTAGTTGACAAATCTTTTAACTATAAAGGTTTAAGCTCGTAGCAGGATTTGTAGAAGATGAAGTAAACCACACTTAGCAGCAAATTTGACTTCTTCATTTCTGATTAGTAGCCAATCCATTCAGGATAACATGCACATACTTCACACAATCAACTCATAGAAGTTAGAAACTATAACCTCCAAGTCAATTAAGTCCCGAATGTTGTATACACCAAAGTCAATTAAGTCCCGAATGTACACATTTCTTCCCCCTGATTGTTGAAATCTATCAAACACTCTTCCCCCTGATTATATTTGATGACCATCAAAATAATCATAATTCGGTTACGTCCGAATATTTGATAGAAAAATCATGTGTGAAGTCGCTTCTCTTTAGACTTATTCAATTCCAACCTTGTATTATGTCGGCTCTTTGTAATGATTACTGATGGAGTAAATGCAGTATCACAAACTTGATGCTGAAGAAGAATACCACAAACTTGTGACTTATGTCTTGTGCTATCCACGTGACTCCAAACTTACACTGAATACTACAACGTAATTCCTTGAAGTATAAGTAGACACAAGTCTCTTGACAAATCCTCAACTATATGAGACATTGAGCACTACAACGTAACTCCTTTAAGTGATAGAAAATGTGCTCATTGAGCACCAACTTCTATGTTTATAGATCACACATTGCTAGATTTGTCAGGTCTTCTTCAACACCGGTTATAAGCTCAAACAAGTTATCTTTAAAAGTCATCATCCAACCAACCATGACTTTTAAGATATGATTAGTACACGTACCCGTGAAATTCCACTTCAACTTCAACTAAATGATAACGAATCATCTCTGTAATCAATTCTTGCGGATAAATCCCAAGACTAGCCTTTTTAACAGTTTTCGTGAATATTTGATAAGGATCGTTACAAGCAATAAGTGATGTTTTGTTTCCGAATAATGATTACTTTCAAGCCAATTTTAACAAATTTCGGTCTTATAGAAATTATAATCCAAAATTCAGATTCATCCCAATGATAATATTGCAGCCCAATGATAAATTTCAGATTCAGCCTTAGTCTAATTGAGTTTTGCAGCCTAAATTTCAGTTTAAGTTTAATCAGCCCAAATTCATATTGAGTCCAACAATAAGCACCAATCATTTTTTTCTTAGTACACTCTTATACAGCCCATTGTCAGCCCATGTTAATTTCGATTATAAGGCCCATAAAGATTTTAGTATCAGCTAACTCAGCCTTTTTAGATATAACCCTACCACATATAATGTTTTACACACAAACCCTACATCACATGTTATCCGCCCCTATCTCATATACTACACCCTTCTCTTCATCCTTCAAATCTTACAATCTTATACACATCAAAAAATAGTCACAACCTTATACACATCAAAAAAACATTCACAACCTTATACACATCAAAAAACGCAGCCACTTCTCATATATCATCTCCACCAAACAAAAACGTAGCCACAACTGATCTATAAATCTTTCGTTATCATCTATTTATGACCTCAAACACACTAATTAAGAGCTCAAGAATAAGAATCAAATCCATTTTCGACATCAAGGTCTTTAATAAAATCTACAGTAGGTTTATTCTTTGTTTTGTAGTTTTTCCTTTTCCATACCGCAACAAAGAACAACAAGAACAATCTTTTGGTTTATCCTTAGAATAGATAAGTGAGGGAAGACCAATAACAAGATTTTGTTTTGCCAGTTTGTTGATTGTTTTGAAGTTTAGATGAGCAAGTCTTTTATGCAAGAGCCAGTTGAGATTTTCAGAGGCTTTGGCAAAGAAACATGTTTCTTGAGCAGAAGATGTCATGTTAATAACATATACATCTCTTTTTCTCGAAGCAATCATTACAACTTCTTTGTTGGAGTTGAAGATTATTCCTCTTTTCTCATCAAACTGAACAATATACTTAGCATCACATAGTTGACTGATGCTAAATAAATTATATTTAAGACCATTTACAAATGCTACTTTAGTGAGAACTATACCATTACATTTTATAAAACCATAACCTTCAGTAGTGCATGTAGAGTCATCTCCAAACACTACCTTAGGTCATGATTGTTCCCTGTATTTCTGCAGGTAATTTTTGACACCAGTCATATACCTTGAGCATCCACTGTCCAGGTACCAAATAGGCTTCATGATGTCACACTACACAAATACGTTCAGAATGGTTAGTTTTTCTTAGAAACTTACCTTTTAGTGGGAGTCTTAGATCTGTTAGCATTTGATGTTTCAGCCTTATTTGATTTTAGAGCTTCAGCTTTCTTAGCTTGAAGTGCTTCACCTCTTTTGAAGCACTCAATGTCGTTGTGATCAGTTATGGTATGAACTGTGCTACCACATGTTTCATAACTTTTCATGACATGTTGAGGGTTTCTTCACTTGATTCCTCTTCTTAGAGAAATGATCCTGTTATGACCATATGTGTCATGATCATAACTTCCACAGATATCACATATGGGATAGTTTACACAATCATCAGATTGATGATCGCTGAACCCATAGTGCATGCATAGAGGGAAGAAGTGTTTTGATGGTCTTAGGGTTCTAAATCTTGAAGAAGATCCACCTTGACCCTTGAGATGCTGAGTCATGTTCATAGTGTATATGTATTCAGCATGATCACAGGTTCTGTGATCAGTTCTCTCACACTTTTTATAATACAAAACTTTGTAATAATTCTCAGAGATGATTGTTTAATCCACAAAGTTCACAACCCTTTTTGAATTATGTTTTGTATTTGTTTTGAAGTGCATTTTAGGGAACCTGTTAAGGTTGGTTATTTCTGGAGTAAGACGACTGATTCTTGCTAATTTGTAATTTTAGGTTGTTAAGTTCTTTCATTAGAATAGCCAAAGGAGGGTCATCTTTAATTTTCACATTCTTTAATTTACCAGCAGGAGCTGTGTTATCTTTTGAAGCTAAAGCACTTTTGTTACCCTTAGCAGGAGCTGAGGATGGTTCATTTATAATGACACCTTTTGTAACCCTTGCACTTTTCTAAAATTTGTATGTTCTAATTTAGTTCTTTGACTTTTTGACTTTTGTTATTTCCGTTAGAACAATTAGCAAGTTGACGGTGGTGAATCTATATAGACCTTGGTATTCTATTGATTATGTTGCTTGTGATAATCCTTTTAGAGGATTTTATTTATGTTGATCATGTTTCAGGAGGTTTGTCCTGTAAATAGCTTGAAATGCCTAATAACGAGTCCCGACACGTCCGTTAATGTTCAAATCAAAATTCAGGAAGTTTAACTATGAAATATGTTGTGTAAATATCCTAAATTCATGGAAAAGTATTTTTTTAGTACGTTAAAAATACTAGGAAACTTCAGGTAATAGTTTAAAATCGAGATCATTAAGTTTTAAGAGAATCCGACATAAAAAGAAGCAACCTGAGACCCCTTGGATACCATATCTGGTTTCGAGTCAAGGAGGGAACAAGAAGGCAAAATTTTAGCTATTGTGTCCCAACCCAAGTACAAGGACCTTTTGTCTTAACCCTTAACATGCATTTCTCATTCATCCTTAAACATTTTCTTTGTTTTCTCTCCTTGTGGCTTGCGTCGGATTTACACACACACACAAACACTTAAATTTTTTTACCACTTTGATCAAGAACATGAAGCTTTAAGTATTGGGTTGATTCTAGTAGCCGGGGTATCATTTAAACAACATTTGGGTTGTCGGATCGTGTTTTAACTCGCTTTTTTAAAACACTACTTTGTAATCCTACTCTTCCTCCACATATTATTTGTACTCTTTTAGGTTATATTGATGCATAGACTGAGACGTTGTACGGTGCAATTTTTCTTAAAGATAGTAAACTATAATTTTTTTGAATGAAAATAAAGGGGTGTTGGTTCATTCAAACACAAACCAAGGGAACAAGGTTATCAATTTTAGGTCGTGGTTGTGATGGTTTGAAAAATATTGTATACTATGTAGCTTATTTGTTCCTCTATGCTTAAAAATAAGCTTGTTCAAACCATAATATTGGGCTATATACTTTCGTATTAAACTTGAGACCAAAGAAAAGTTATTTTTGTTATTACCTATTGTTGTCATAATTTTTTATAGCCTATTGAGATAGCTTATTTTGGAACTAAATTATCTAGTAAGCCTTATTTAGCTTAATTTAAAAAGCTTAAATATGTTTTTGGGCTTATTGTAACCCACGACCCAAAAAAGCCAATTAATTAGTGGCTTATTGTGGGCTTTTTTGAGGGTCCGTCTATTTTGTCATAGATTATTGATTTGACTTATTTGGATCTTCGCTATAACCTATTTACTAATTTGTAATGAACCTTGGTTCAATGTCGGACTTAGAATATTTCGGAATGACTTGTTTTGGCCATGGTAGGCCGCGGCCCAAAATGGAAGCCCAATAAGCTTCGGCTTAGTTGTGAGACTTTTCATTCGGCTTATATTCTATATACTCTCAATACGTATTTAAATTGATTTGTTGGACTAAAATAAGGTTAAGAGCTAAACGATACTAATTCGGATTTCTATTGGGCCTTAAGGCCTAATAAGGAAAAACTAATGATTTAAACGTTTTAAAAGTGGATTTCGATCGAATTATACTTACATATACTAGAATAGCTAAATTAGTCAATTGGAATGAGTGTTTTAATAGAGCTTTACAAAAATGTAGATTTTGGTGAAAGACTTAGTAAAAATATAGACAAGTGTGTGTAAATAAGGTTTATAACCTGGGGAAACGTTGTATAAACGAACGGGACATGCCGAAATTTCGTAAAAATCCTATACTTGGGTTATTTACTCAAGACTTACGTTTACGACAAAATAATAATAAAATATTATTAATTTAATAAGTCGACTAAAAGGCGAAAAGTATATTTTATACTTATAGAATATGAAACATTTCTAAGTCGTTTTGTATAAATAAACGTTTCATTTCCTAAAAACTATACAAGTAATCAAGGTAAGTAAGGTTACCAAATGGACTTACCGAAATATATTCTGAATATTTATTTTCTAAATCTTCTTATATTATTTAGCTATTTTTACTTAAATAATATAAGTATATTATACTAAGGTATGAACTAGAACATGCTATCTTTGAATGTGATTCGTCAACCATCACACTACTGATAACGTTAAGGGTGACCGTACAACGCACAACTGACTTCTATGCATCAACCTTAAACACACCTCATGAGAGCGTATATCTAAATTGAACATTAACTGGATTAGGTCGTGTACGAGCGTCGTTGTAATTGCTTGTTTGATCTTGATCTTGCTACTTATCACTTTTTGCTTTAGGTGAGTTCTCGTAGCCCCACTTTTTAACTCTTTTCCTTTAAGGGAAAATGATACTCAAATTTGTTTTGAACTTGTTTTCAATACTATGCGAAACTTTTATCTTTTTAGACAATGCTATGTCCCTATGATGCTATGTGAATGACATGAGATTTGGTTGAACTTGTTTTGTGGATCTTCCGCCCAATGTATAGCTCCAGCTGGTAGGCTTTAGGTGCGTGTAAACTTAAAGTTGAGAACTTTGCATGCATTGGTATCTATATTTTTGGGGATCTTTTATAGTATGGAGTTGCTATGTTGGAATCTATTTTGTTTCATGTATTCACTATCATATTGCACAATTGTCCACAACTTAAAAACCATGGCACAACAACTGGATTGAAACCAAACCTACGAGCTCACCAACGTTATGTTGACCTTTTCGAGTATCATATTCATGTGTTATTAATGATCAGTGAAGTCAAGTTGCGAGCTTTAGCAGACCTTAAGAGCATCCTATATGGATCCTATTTTGAGAGATCTTGCATTGAAACTTTATTTAAACTTAAGCATTTTGGAGATTGTTATCTTGAGACTAGTATCATCCCTTGCGTGGGAAATTTAGTTGTAAGCTTTGAGACTATGTGATGTGTTCTTTGACTTGTCTTCGCTCAAGTTCTTACTTAGGGTCGGAGAATGTCATGGCACTTTTATAAATGCATTGTAGTTTTTATCTATCTTATATCTTGTGTTGTGAAAATCAAATCTCTGTCACGCCTTGTGTTTCCGCCTAAGTCGGGGTGTGACACCTTTTAAGGCTTCAACTTTGAATGTGGAATTTGACTTCAAAATTAATTTGATAGTCTTTGGTCCATAGACAGGTTCAGCACCAACTAGCTTCTTCAGTGGAGAAAGAGTGGTGCTACAAACTGAAGATTCATCCTCTGAATCATAATCAGATGCTGAAGAGTCAGTGGTAGAAAATATAGGATCAGTTGTGATTCTTTGTGACTCTGCTAGGAGTATCCTACCAGTATCATGATTTGGTAAAATAAAACTTTTAGCTTCAGACAACCATGGTCTTTCAACACTAGGTATGGGCACTTTTGGGTCATCAGCTAAAGATTTTACAAAGACTAGGTCTTTTTGCCCAAAAACTAGAGGGATCTTCAGTGAGTTGATTACCCGAAATTCTCTTCTTTTGAGTTGGAATTTGTTCACTGATACATTGATTTACTTTATTAGAACTATTAAGCCATGTTTTAGTGATTGCTGTTAGCTCTTTTAGTTCGTTTCTTAAGTTTTGATTCTCTTTGAGAATATCAGTGTTTACATGCTGCATGGTAAGAAAATCAAGTTCTACTTGTTTTAATACTAAAAGGTTTTCTTTGCATGTATTCAGTTCTTGAACAAGATCTCTATGTTTTGACATAAGATTATTTCTTTGTTCTTTAACATAATTTAGATCAATACACAAATAGTCTAGATAGTTCTTTCTATCATCATTATCTTCCATTTCAAGAAGAGTGTGTATCTTTCTCATGGAGATTTTTACCCATTCACCATTCCTGGCACCTTCTTTGCTGACAGCATCATTATCTTCAGCAAGTGCCATAAGTACCTTTACTTTAACCATCTTATTGTCATCTGTTGACACTTCTTCTTCATCTCATTCATAGGCTTCAGTGATAAGACCTTTATTCTTAACCATTGAGGCTTTGGAAGCTGAAGCACTTAAACTAAAGAGAGCTGCCTTGACTTTGTTGTATTCGACTTTAAAGTCTTTTGTAGGCCTTAGTTCTAGTTTTTGCTAAGAGGAAATGAGAATTTTTGGTTGAAAAGGTGACTAATATGAAGGAACTGAAGCTTTTGAAAAACAGTCTCTTGCAAAGTAACCCTTCCTGCTACATTTGTGGCGTTCAGTTTGGTCAGTTGCTTTTGTACTGCTGAACCTTTGAGTACCCTTTTTGATAAACCTTTTAGACTTGGATAAAAGAGTTCTTGCTTGATATTCTTACTTAAGGTCATCCATGTACTCTTGACTGCTTCTTGTATCCTCTTCATCATCAGGACTATCTTGAAAATCCTAGACAATAGAGGTAGAGAAGAAGGCAGTTAACAAAGGAGTTGAAGAGACAAGAGATTTCTTCTTTTCAGTCTTATAAATATTGTCTATTAGGTTTTCTACAGTTGAAGCATGTGCGACAAGGCCCTCTGGGTGCATGGTAGGAGTTGCAGGTGTTACACTTGGGCCAAGTACCCATATTCTCTCTTCCTACAGGGTTTACAGTAGTAGCAAAAGCATTCCCAGTCCTAGTCCTCTTATTATCATCCCTACCATTCTTATCCTTGCTAGTTTCCCCCACATTCCCTCTTTTCTCAACCTCATTAATTGATCCATTTCTCACAGCCTCATCGGTCAGTGCACCAGAAATATGCACTGCCTTCTGCATAGTCTTAGGCTCCTTTACTGCCACCATCCTACGGATTTGTGGAGCAAGGCCATACACACACCTTTCAATCTTTCTACTTTCAGAAGTTACCAAATGCGGGACTAACCTCGCCAACTCATGAAACCTATCAGTATACATAGCATGGCCATCCCCGACCATAGCGTGAATCCACAACTTAGTTTCCAACTTTTGCATCTCATGACTAGGACAAAACTCTTGTATCATCATAAACTTAAAGTCATTCCATGACATACTAACAGCAACTTCCTGGCTTAGCGTGCAGATCTGAGAGTTCCACCACGTCAAAGCCTTACCCACAAATAAACCAGCAGTGTATTTCACTTTTTAGTCAACACTACAACCACTCATATATTGTACGTTCTCCATTTTCTCGATCCAACGAGTAAGAACTACAACACCTCCCTTACCATCATATTCCTTAGGGTTACAAGCTAAGAATTCTTTATATGAACAACCTACCCGGTTTCCATTTACTATCACATTCCTAACATCCTCCTGAACGTTCTCATTAACCACATTACCATTCTGATTTCCAACATTCCCTTGGTTACTAACCTGAGCCAACATGGCGGGTAAGAGGTTCTGCAATTGTTGGGCAATGATCGTTGGCTATCTTTACATTCCCATTGACTCCCTCTACACCCCCATTAGCTCCCATACCTTGGTCATTCCCTTGACCATTCAAATCATCAATACGCTCATCATT
>BQNB010131783.1:0-18731 GCA_026074375.1 Tanacetum coccineum | reverse complement strand
TCTCTATAAAGATACCATGTGCTATGTTAATATCCTATTATGTCGCGCCTTGCGTTTCCGCCTTGGCGGGGTGTGACATCTAGTTACCATCCATCCTTCGTCCATCATGCGAAATATTTCCTGGTATGCTTGGCATGCATCATCACTTGTTCTCTCCAAATCATCGTATTCATCTTCTTTAATAGCAACATACTCTTCGTCTTGTTTGAATGAATACTTGATCATCTTGAATCTTCTCATATTGCACACCGGTAGTTTGTGAGCTTCACATAATTCTTGTCTTTCATCATGAGTTTCATTCTCATATTCCAATTCATCATGATCATGGTAGGTAATCTCATGGCTTTCCCATCTTCTCCAACCATCATTACTTGATTCATCATCACTGATTAAGCCTTCCAATGATAGCTTTATTTCTTAAAGCTTGTTCTTTCAGCTCGTAATCCATCAATGCTTCGTACCATTCATAATCTTGGTAATGGAGCGAATCTCTAATAATGTAAGCTCCATGTAAGTTTCCTCCATTACAGTGTCTATCATTCTTCCAACTACATGTTGGCTATTCCGAACATCCAGTTTTATAGTTGAAAGGCTTACAATAATGCTTGACTGTTTTGGTTCTTTCCATACTCCTGTGTCAGTCTAAGGTTTCTCGTCCACCAAAGGTACGTCTTTGTTCCATTCATAAATCCCATCATCCTTAAATTCTTCATAAGTTTTGAATCCCTTAATGTCTTTCGTAAAGAGATCAGAATCTATCTTGAGTAGGTAATTGAACTCTTTAAATTCTTTGTACAGTGGTGTTTCATAATTGAACAAGTTTATTTCAATCCTAAAAATGTCACCGATTTCTTGTTCATTTTTCGTGGTTAGTTTCCTCAAGATCGTAAGATTCATCATCCGTTGGCTCAACTTCGTCACTTCCCATTTTCCAATAATCCCACAAAGCTCCTTTAGCAAATATATCCATAGTCTTATAGTTCACAAACTTTGATGCCAACCAATTTTCAAAATTAGGGTTAGTAGGGTCCCATCTAATCATCTGTGTGTTAGTTATGGCAGTGCGAGAAGGCGGTAGTATTTTCTAAAGAATTTTACAGTTAAATCGACCCACCTATCAATTGATTCTTTAATCTTATCAAACCATCTCCTAGCTCCACCAACTAAAGAGATTAGAAAGTTAACAACTCGAAGCTTATCATGATTTACATTGGGTAAATCAATTGGGTCAACAATTCTGAAGAAGTATTCGATATGCTTTACTGCTTCTTCTCCATTGGTTCCATCAAACGCATTATTATGCAAATCATTAAGGAGTTTTCCTTTGAGCTCATAGGCGTTTTTTCCATTAACTGTAATGCATGTAATTCCTGAATAGTAATCTTCATGGTCATTAGTCATGAATTCTTTTATAGTTGATTCCGTTTTCTTGTCTACCATATCTTATTCAATCAACTAGCTCTGATAAGTATTACCTGTAACAACGGTAAAAATATCAGCAGGGTTTGCTCTGAAGAAAGATAGAAATTTTTTTAGCACGGAAATCAAATATGAAACTAAGATTCTGATTCTATTTCAGATGATCGATACGCCGTATTCAATAGAAGTGAATACTCCGAATTAATCTTTTGAATGAATACGCTGTATTGGACAGAAAGTTGGATACGCCGTATCCAATGGAAGTGGATACGCCGTATCGAGTTATCGACCAGAACAGTGTATTAGCAAAACAATTAAATACGCAAACAAATATACAAGAAAACAATTAAACTAACAAATATACAAAATATACAGAATATACAAGAATATACACTAATCTAATTTACACTACTCCTAAGGGTTAGATCTAATGTTAAAAACCAAAATATAAAATAAAAATCAAGATTAATTTTCACTCCCCGGCAGCGGCGCCAAAAACTTGATGTGTCGTTGTGTGGTGTATATTTTTGTGATTCAAGTTTTAAATTTATATTTTTCCGACTTAACCAAAAACAACACTTTAACGGGCAGTGTACCCGGTCAATGGTAGATTCGTGGTAAGTTTGGTGTCGAACACTTGAAGCGAGGATAAATCTCTTAATTTATTAATATTTTGGTTATCTAATCTAAGTTAATTCTAATCTAAGTCAAACCTATGCTAATCCTATGTTAGTTCTACTTCTAATTCTAACAGGTAAAAGGGGAGGGGGGGGTTTCAGCCTGAGAGACTGGCATGAGTTTGGTTGGTGACTACAATAAATTCAAGACACTTTAACCCACGCAAGCAAATTAACAGAAGATAAAAGAGCGATCAAGCCTTATGATAGAAAACTTTATTAGCTATCATTAATCCGATTAGAAGTTGGTTTGTTTATTCAGTGCAATGATTACTTATCTCGAAGAGGCATATCATTCTTAGATGTAGACGGGACTTCATCATAAGACCTAGACACATTAATTCTGTCACAATTAAAGCATCCGCATAAAGCATCCTTATTTGCTAATTATAATCTATCTTAGGGATTAAAGCAATGGTGATCTTGTTAAACCTTAGCTCATAGAGACTTTACCCAACTTAACACTGCATAACGTAATAATTTGTGTTGGGTGGTAGTCCACAATCCAAACTATACCAATGATCAGAACGTTATTAGTTAGTACTAAGCCACTACCTAATACGGTACAACCAGTTCAATCGAGGCAAGCAAGACGTTATTAGTGATCCTATTTGTTCCACCTATATACATTCCTATATGGAGACCTATCTCGGACTCTTAGCCTACGCCCAAACAACACCGAAGTTACATCGCTTTAAATATGTAAGACTAGACCTAGTTGAATAAAAGGTCGCATACTTAAGCACGTAAACAAGTATATTTTATAGACATAAACAATCATACAACAATAAATTAAAAAATCGAGATATAAACAAAACCAAACATTCAGATCTTCATAATAATGGCTAATACCTGAAGGTACTAGCCTTTAAACATAATAATTAATACAAGAGTAATGGATTAGCCAAGGTAAACTAACCGAGTTAACGAATGATACCAAAAACTGAATGATTACAAAAGTATAAGAAATTACACGTTATCTCCTATGGATTGGAATGCGTTGCAAGACCTCTTCTGCTCTTTTTCTCCTCTGAAAATCGACTTTTGTGGTTTAGGTATCGAGAATATGATTTAGCACACTTAAAACTCGTTTTTGAGTTTTGTATTTATAGGGTCTGGAGTCGGTGTCGATACGGCGTATCCAATGTATTAGATACGACGTATTGGGGTTTCTTGGAGTAGGGACCACGTTTGATATCTTCCAGAATATTCACATACTATATCTCCAATACGGCGTATTGGGCTTCACTGGATACGGCGTATTGAACTTGTTTCCTTTGTGGTCTTTGGTGAGTGCAGGCACGGATACGCCATATCTTCCTTGATGGATACGGCGTATTGGTTGTCAGAATAGTAATCTTCAAAATATCTTCGTTTAAGCTCCAGAATGCGCGCCTTTTGCTAATATTCACCAAGTACTCCGTAATTACTACAATTCTCAAATATAAACGATTAAGTAACAATTCTTTGCAATAATTATACAAAATAGGTTAATTACATGGGATAAATGATGCTATAAAATAGACGTTATTTGATGTCATCAAATATCCCCCCACTTGAATCCTACTTGTCCTCAAGTAGCCTTTAGAAGTTTATAAAAATGTATCCCTAAGGATATTTTCTGTAAAACAATTATTGATCTATTACATGTAAACTAACCAGACACCTCACAAAATAGGAAGATGAAAACACTCAAATCCACAACTAACTATTGGTAACATGTAAACTAATTTGCTCAATTGCTGCGTTCCGTAGACGAGTATTCTCTCCATAATCTGGCAAGGAGACATATCTCCACCGCTAAGGCAAGGTATAACAAGTTTATAAAGGTAAATAGGTTTTTGTTATAAGGCTTAGGGTTGATCATTCTTCAATCTTTCACACATAAAGTAACCACTCCAACAAGGCAGCTGAAGCACACATACATGGCCATAACGACAGAATAGACATGTGTGTTCGATCACATCCCAATCGATTGTAAAAGGTGAGAAAATTGGAAAAGTGGTGGGGTAAAAAAACCAACGGTTAGGATGAAGAATGATATAGGGTAGGGACCTTCTAACTTTCACCAAAAGTCGTAAACCAACAAGGCAGCTGAGACATGCATACATGGCCGTAACGACAGAATAGACATGCACGCTCGTACAAATCCTCATTCGCGTAAAACCAGCGGCTAGTCATTAGGAAAGAGAAGTAAATTGTTGTTAAATAAAAATTACGAAACAAATAGATTAAGTCTAAAATACAAGTTGCTAGACACTTTTTCTCGACCGTTACCATGATAAAGACATGACTATTTACAACGTCTTGATCATAGATAAAAAACAACAACCTAAGTTGGCGTTCCCGTAATGGTCAACTTCCCAATCATCCCATACTTTACATACTTTACAAGGCAAGTGGCGATATCTTCCACTTTATACAATACTTTACATCGTCGATTTGTATCAACGAATAATCGATCCTTCGTGTAATTCCTTCGGTAGTTGCGAAACGATTATCTTCAAACTTTCCTTCTCTTTTTTTGTTGCGATTTTTCTAATTTTTTTCGATTTTTTTAAATACTATACTACGTGTTAGCCTTAAAATATGTTGACTAATACGGAATTACACTAGTTATCATTAGGCAAGACATGCAAGGACTAGAATTGTTAAGTTAGATTAGTTTCCCTGGTCTTGACCTATAAATACCCCCTTTATACTTCCATGAAGGGGTGAGGATTCATTTGTATCATTTCACCAAAGTGTGTGTGTGTGTGTTCTTTCTCTCTCTAAAACACATACACATCTTTCCTTTTTCTCTCTCTAAATAATATGGCTAAGTTCTTGTTTCATCCTCCCCGACATCCGAATCAAGTTTAGCTAGTGTTTCTTATTTTGTACAATTGGTATCAAGAGCTAACCGGGGGTGTATTGTATTCGTGCGTGTTGTGTTTAGTGGTCTCGTTGTGGCATATTTGAGCTTATTGGTTCGGTTTAAAGGGCTCATTTTTTTTCTCTATTCGGCTTATTTTTTATTTCTTTTGTTTCTTTGCAACAAAAACTAATTTTCATTTGGGCCTACTGTTGAAACTCTGATTTTGGGCTTATATATGTTAACAACATAACAAATCTTACTCAAGAAACTGTTTACACCTTTTATGTGTATATGACAAAATAGTGGCCTCGTTGTTTTTTCTTCTTGTTCCTTTTTTTAGTTTTTTTTCGTTTGCCTCTTCTTCTTTCTTCTTGTGATACACAAGCTTATTTACGAGCTTATTACCACGCTTATCATCATTTTTGGTTGAGCTTATTTGTGATTTACAAGGTTTGTGGCACGAAACAAGTACAAACTTGGCTTAAACAAGAGTCGAAGAAAGGTGCGTTCAAGGTGTTTGATATTCTGTCAACCGAACTACCATTTCCATGTGAGAACCGAACTACCTGTTTTCTTGTTACAACCGAACAACTTGTGAACCGAACAACTTCATCAACCGAACAACTTGTGAACCGAACAACTTGTGAACCGAACAACTAAGAAGATAGTGTGAACCGAACAACTAAGTAATTTTTGAGTTTTTAGGTTTCGTGTGACAATTAACTACGTGACTTATAATCTATATCATTGTGATCGTGATCCTTTTTTGATCAACGGGGTATATTTATTATCTACCGACAATAACCGTACAATCCCGTGAGATCAAATTTGCAATCGTTTCATTTTATAAAATTTAAAACGAACAAGACGTGTGCATGGAGGGAAATCATTTTTGTTATTAAATATATTTCGAAAAAAATTTAATCACTTAAAGGTATGAATAAATAAATGCTTAATGCATTTTATGATCAAAAGAATTTTTATTTAACCTCACATTTTTTATAAAAATGTCACAAACGTTTTTATATCTTTCACAAAACATTTTTAGATTTAAAATAAATGTTTTATTCTAATAAATATTTTGAATTCAAATTTTCTACCTAAAACGGCTAGAAATGTTCCAGAAAATACCTCTCCCAGAAAAGACAAAAAAAGGAGCGTCCAGGCTGGGCGACCCTCTTACTTATAAGGGCGGTCCCCTTAATTATTGTTACACCCCGACAATGGCGGAAACTCAAGAATGCAACATAATGATCAATCATAACACAAGATACAAAATAGAGAAAACTACATTGCATAAACTCCAAGTGCTATGAAGACCATCAACCTTGAACAAACTCAAGTGATGTCCCAAATCGCAACTAAAATCCACAATCTCTTATAATTATTCAAATGCCCACACAGGGGACCATAATCCAAACTTATTCCAAAACATCCGAAACTAAAATCAAACAACAAGCAAGCAAGACTTCAAACGAAATTCCACACGGGATACTTCTAAGTCTGCTATCAATCACCAAACTACTCTTCTTTCACTTCACTTAAAAATGATACTCGAAAACGTCAACAATAATGTTGCTCGTAGGTTTGACCTTAAACCCAAAAGTTGTGCCAATATTTCAACAGTGGACAATAGTGCTATATGACAGTGAATATATGCAAACAACCTTAGCATCACCGCTAATCAATAACCATATGTCACTTACGCACCTAAAGGGCCTACCAGCTGGAGCACTAAAATTAGGGCAGGACCACACACAAACCTGGGTAGGCGTACCCATCCGCTCCTAATAACTACACAAATACTTGGTAGGCATTACCCATCCGATCCTATATCTCACAAATATTGGTAGTCATACCATCCGATCCAAACAATCATGCATCACATAATATTCACATAGCAGTTATAAGCACATGTCTTGTCCCAAAAATAAAACCACATTTCACACAGATCAATTCAAAACAGTTCAAAACACATTTGAGTATCATTTTCCCTCAACGAAAAAACCGTAAAAAGTAGGGCTACGAGAACTCACCTCAAACAAGTCTTTAGAAACTCAAATCTCATCACACAACAAAAGGGGGGGGGGAGAATGCAAAACGATGCCGCGCCGACCTAGTCCAGTTAATGTCTCAATTTAATCATCCAATTCCAAAACAATCTTCACGTTTGATGCATAGAGTTTAGACACGTTGTACAATTACTCACAACAATTTAGTGGGGTGATGGTTGACGACATATCCCAACAATTATATCAATACCATTACTCAATAATACATACTTATACTATTTGAAAATAGATAAGTAATATAAGTAAATATTTATAATTAATAATTATAAATATATCTTGATAAGTCAATTTGGTAACCTTAGTCACCTCAAAATAATCATATTAGAGTTGAAAATGAAACGTTTACTCATAGTAAACATATTCGAGAAGTTTCGAGAAAAAAATATATTTTTTGTCTTTTAGTGAATTTATTAAATAAATAAAATAATTAAATAATATTTTATTATTTAAAATCAAAAATTATGTTTTTAGGAAAATTTCTAAGTATAAACCTTTTACGAAATTTTGACATGACCCGCACACTCATACAACGTTTTTCAAGGTTTCAAACCTTATTTTTAACACTTTTCATAAATTCGACCACTTTCGACAAAATTCCAAATCTCAACATTAAACGTTTACTAATACGATTTCCCACAATATTCGGTCAAAATCACTCCTAAATACAGTTTCAACTTTTAAAAGTCCGTCAAAACTCTCATAATGACTAAATATCGCTTATTGGGCTTTAAGGCCCAACAAGGGTCCATTAAGATATTTATAAGTCCAAAATACGATCCAAGTCCAAAACCAAGGTCCATTTACATATATAAGCATATACTTATAAGTAAAAATAATCCGGACCACAATAAGCCCTCCCATTAAGCCATGGCTTAAATAGACTTATTGGACCGTGAGTCCATAAGCTCCAAAATACGTATATTAAGCTTGAAAATAAGCTAATAAGCTACGTATCGCATTTGGTTACTACCATAAGCCTCAAAATAGTCCACAAACATACGTCAAAACACAAAAATAATTAAAATCACTTTCCTAGTGATTTTGGAAATTTTTAGTGGCATAGAAGCCCAAAGTAAGCTAAGAAATAGCTTTAAAATAAGCCTGAATAAGCTATACAAGCTACTATAAAAAAATAAGCTATCTAGAAACATATATTATTCAACCATCACGACCACAACATAAAAACTAAAAAAACTCTTATTTTCCTTTTTAAATCCAACGAACCAAACCAAACACCCCTCTTTTTAATTCAATTCGTATTACCAAAAAATCAATTTTCACAAACGAATCACATGTACAACTAACATCTATGCATCAAAATAAACCCAAAAGGACAAATGAAATTTAAATTTGAAAACTTACAAGAAAATCTTCAAAAATGTATATTTCGACACGAACCGGACAACCCAAACGTTGTTTAAATGAATACCCAAACACTCGTATTAACCCAGAATAGCACATTCTCGATCAAAGTTGGACAATTTTTAATGTTTGTTGGTGGTAGGTGGCGGACGAACACAAGCACACACACTTGTGTGTGTGTATTTTGTTTTGAAATGAAAAATGAGAATAATGGAGTGTATGGTTGAAAAAATAGATATAAGGTGTACAATCTGAGACAAACTTAGCAAAAATAAAAGCCATCATGTCCCCCATCTTGGACTCCTATTCCACGTCACAGAATCCCTAGTATGTTTCGGGTCCTTCTTTTCGTTGTCGATATCACATTAAATACTCGGTAAAACTCAACCGTAAAAATTACCCCAAAGTTAATTACATTTTTTATTCACCTAAAAAGTACTTTTCATTGAAACCTAGAGTATTCACTTTATAAATAAAAAGAACAGAGAACGACATTATTTACGACTTTAAACCCTTTCAAAACTCATCTGGACATTAACGAACGTATCAGACTTGTTTTTTGGCATTTCTCAAAATTCACGGGTCAAACCACCTGGAATACAAATTACACAATAATACCTTCCAAAAGGGATTATTAATCACAATAAACCATAATTTACCACAATTCTCAACAAAATCACCACCGTCAACACGGTACAAAATTTAAATAAACTAACAAAAGTCAAATAGTCAAAGGACTATAAATGAAATATTCAGAATACAAAAGGGCAAAGGTTACATTCTACTCCACCCTTAAAAGAATTTCGTCCTTGAAATTCAACTACTAACATCACTAAACAAATACGGGTACTTCAATTTCATCTGATCTTCACATTCCCACGTGAATTCAGGGCCCACGTTTTGAATTCCACCGAACCTTGACGATGGCAATCCTACTACGCTTTAGCTTCTTAAACTCTTTTTCCAAATTTCCACAGGCTCTTCTACAAAATTCAACTTAGCATTAACTCGAATCTCATCCAAAGGCACTTGTAGTGTTGGATCAGCCAAACAAACACTTCTTAAGGTTTTGACGCACGTGGAACGTGTCATGAACATCATTCAATTCCTCAGGCAAATCTAACCGATAGGCCACAGGCCTACCTTTTCAATAATCTCAAAAGGTCCAACAAATCTAGGTGCTAACTTCCCTTTCTTCAAAAAGCGTACCACACCTTTCCAAAGCGACAGTTTAAGCAAGACATAGTTACCTACACTAAACTCTAGAGGCTTCCTCCTCTTATTAGCATAACTTTTCTGGCGATCACGCGCAGCTTAATGTCTAGTCCTTAATCTGCAGATCTTCTTAGTAGTCTCTGTGCCACTAACAACAAGTCCTATCAACTGACCTCTCCAACCTCAGCCCACAGATGGCAAACGACACTTTCTTGCCATGCAAATGCTCAAACGGAGCACATCTCACACTAGCATGATAACTATTGTTATACGAAAACTCAACCAACGGAAGATGAACATCCCAACTTC
Organism: Tanacetum coccineum; assembly: GCA_026074375.1. Classification (NCBI taxonomy): domain Eukaryota; kingdom Viridiplantae; phylum Streptophyta; class Magnoliopsida; order Asterales; family Asteraceae; genus Tanacetum; species Tanacetum coccineum. The sequence goes on along the minus strand of BQNB010131783.1, from coordinate 8,820 downwards.
CTTTGAAGTCCAGGACGCACGCTCTAAGCATGTCTTCTAAAGTCTGAATAATACGCTCACTCTGACCATCGGCCTAAGGGTGATAAGCCATACTCATGTCTAAACGAGTTCCTAATGCCTCTTGCATTGACTGCCAAACCTTGATGTTGAAACGACTATCACGATCTAATATAGATCGAGATCGCACAACCATGTCTTGCGAACAATCTCATTTAAATACATCTAGCCAACCCTTTCCAACTTATCATCCTCATCGCAAGGTAGAAAAAATGACAACTAGTTAATCATCCATAATAATCCCCAAATTATGTCATGCCCACTACTAGTCCTAGGCAACTTAGTCACAAAATCCATAGATATTCCTTCCCATTTCCATACGGGAATCGTAGGTTGCTGGAGAAAGCCAGATGGGCTTTGATGCTCAGCCTTAACCTTCAGACAAGACAAACACTTACTAACACACTCAGCTATGTCATTTTTCATTTTAGGCCATCAATACCTATCTCTTAAATCGTAATACATCTTATCAGCTCCTGGGTGTATAGAGCACTTTGACTTTTGGGCTTCATCCATTATCAGGGTTCTCACCTTACCCTTCAAAGGTACTCATATTCTATCCAGGTAGTACAAAGTCCCATCACTTCTCTGTTCTATCATCTCATCCAAACCTTTTTGCAATCCTACCATCAAAACACACCACAACCTCCTTCTGAGTCGCTAGTATCCTATCATTGATACTCGACTGAAGGGTCATATTTATAGCTTTCACTCTCTTAGGCTTTACTCCTTCCTTCCTACTTAGGGCATCAACCACCACTTGTAAGTAACTAATGACCCCAAATTGAAATTTCGAACATGTGTGAGTAGGAACCAAGGATTATAATTAAGTAAAACTTGCTCACTTTAGCATCCATCTTGCCTATAATCTAAATGAACAACCGTTCTGTGCAGCATCATCATTAGGTGTGGCAATAGGTGACTTAGGTGTCTTAGGTAATTGAGGTTTCTTAGATGTTCTCTTCTTAGACTTAGGTGTGACATCCGTTATTTAACTAGGTTAGTGGTACCTTTAGAAATGGCTAAGGGTTCATTATGTGTGATTTCTTGTGTGTTATGTGTTATATGTGTGTGCTAAGTGGTTTGAATAGGTGTATGATATCATTTTTAAGTGAATGATCATCTCATTTGTGAATCGTTTGTGTTGGGTGATAAGTATTACCAATTGTACACGTATAGTGATAATGGAATGGAATGGAATGGAATGGCGTATTGCATGCAATGCTACGTCAATAGTTGAATGATTTTGTGTTAAGGGTTTATGGGAAACACATCATGTTGGAAATAAGTAAAGTGAGTAAAATTTGAATACTTATAGTAGACTTTCTAAATATAGAAAGTGAAATGTGAAATGAAAAGTTATTTTTAGAAAGTTTAGTAAGTAGCGTTTATGTAAAAAGGTTTACCCAAATTAGCTTAGGTTTTTATAAAAACTTAAGGTAATGAAGATAATTAGTTAATTAATAATAAAATAATTAAATATATATATATATATATATATATATATATATATATATATATAGGAGGGGGAGAACGAATTTATATAGGAAAATATAAAAAAAATTAATTAATTAAAAAGGGAGGTGATTGGATCGGTTATAAAGAAAGAAAAAAAAGGAAACAAATCTGATTACAATTAGGATTCTAGGTAGTATAAATATAAGATCAATAAATCCCTAAAACACTTTTCTCTCATCTCTTTTGTTGTTTGGCCAAAACCCTCAAGAAGAAAAAAAAAGTTTTTTTTATCAAGAACAAGTTGGTGATTTAGTGTTCAAGAATCAAGGTTTAGGTAGTCTTTACCCAAGTTGTTTAGTTTTCTTTAAATCATGTAACAATTAATATGATGGATCTAAGGTTTACATAAAATATAGATTATATATGAACTTTAATGGTGGTATGATGATTAGGGTTAGTTTAGGGTTATGATCATGCATGTTGCATGTTAAGGTTTGCGTTAATTTATGATTTAGAGTTGAGCAGAATTTAGGGTTGTGTTCAACTGATGATATCTTGATGATAGAAACATGTTTTGATATGATTCAAAAGCCTAAATTGAATTTCTAAGAGTCTATTTTTCAAAAAGTCTTGCCTTGAATGATTTTGAGTTCTGGAAGTTGGTCAAACGTTGGTTACAAGAAAAGTTGTCAAAACAGTCAATATGGGTCAGAATTAGGTCATGTTTAGGAAGGTAAAACCCTAACTTAAAAGTAGAATTAAGGATAGCCAATTTACAGTGTTAATAAATTCAATAATGTAAATAACGAAACCCTAGAAGATAGCTTTCTTGATTTTGATTCTAAGTATGGTAATTAGGGCCATACAATTTTATGTGGCAATCAGATCCGAATTGGGACAGTTTTGAAGTTAGATTTTATTTAGGATAGTTGCACATGTAATGTGAGCTTGAGAATCCTAAGTTAGTTATTAAACTCATAAATGAACTTAGATGATTTTTGGTATAATAATAAGAGGGTCATGCAAGTAAATATTTTAAGAGAGTAAAGATAACATTAAATTCCTGCATTTTTTTGAATAATTATAGTTATCTAGTGTAAGGGTTTAAATGAGATGGTTAAGGTTGGGAATGGTGTCCGGGTGACCCATGATGGTTAATCAAACCCTTAGACATCCATCATATGTGTGTTACATGAACTAGTGCTTTTAGCTTGGTCGCGTGTAACCGTGTTTATTTATTTGTATAGTTGCGTGATAGGAATTGGAAGCTACGTTTTGAGCATTCAGGTGAGTTACATAGTCCTACTTTTTAATTTTTTAAACTTGGGATCGAAATGATGCAAGTGTTGAATATGTTTTTAAATTGTTTATTACGTGTTTTAGTGTAAATGCATGGACTATTATGTGACTGATATGCGTTATGTGCTAATTTTGTTGTGTTTAGATTGTGAGCAAGAGTTTGTCAAGTAGCTGAGCATCAGGTGAGTTTTATAGTCCCATTTTACTACGTTTTCTTGGGATGGAAATGATGCAAAATGTGTTTTGAAACGTTTAATTGTTGTGAATATGTGGTTTAATTGACGCATGTACTTTTATGTAGCTATTATATGTTATGTGCTAAATGTTATGCATGTTGGAGCGGGGGTAATGTTCTTACCCATTATTGGTTTCGCCGACTTTGTGGGTAGGTTGGTTTTGCCCACTTTATGGGTAGGTTGTTTTTGCCTACTTCGTGTGGGTATGATATTGTGTGGATACGGTACCAAGAGTCTTTGAATTGGGGATAACATTCCTATCCATGACTATATGACGAACTTTGTGGTTTGGATCAGGGGACACGTTCTTTCCCAATGGTGATTGTTTAGACGAATGCATGTTAGCATGTATAATAGTCAGCTTAATTGTCCTGCCATGTTTTGTTTTTTTTAATCACTGTAATTGATTTAAATCTTGAATTGGTGTCATAAACCTCTGACTCTCACCAACCTTTATGTTGACGTTTTAAGCATCATTTTCAGGTGAGCATTATGAATGTGTTGAAGTTAATAAAAGTGGCTAGAGAGACCATTAGGCTGGCATTGGAAGTTCTCATTTGATTTTGTTTCATAATTGTTTGTATGAATTCTTGAATGTTATTGGTTTTTAATAGGTTTGCAAGACATTGTCTTTGTATTGATGAGACCCCTTTTTATTAATACAAGATGTCGTTATATTTATTGTCATGACACATCGTGTCTTTATATTTAGTTATGCATGTAGTGATTCTCTATTGTTGACACCATTATGTTGTGATGATATCCATGAAGTTATGCCTCATGTTTCTGCCTTGGCGGGGTGTGACAGATTGGTATCAGAGCCAAAGGTTATAGAGGAGTAGGTGGTTGAGTCTAGACTATGACCTAGGAGTCCTTCATGTAGATGTATTTAGGGCTTAAGTGTTTAATGCTATAACTGCTATGCTTCCCCTCTATTTTTGCATAGCTTATATATCTCGTATTTTGCTAAGTTGTCATTTTAGTTGTTTTGCTTACCATTATCTGATATGATATATATTAGCTATGTCTCCCCTTATCCGTAAGAAGTTTTTGTTGGGGAATCATTTTTCCAATTGGACTTAAGCGTTATAGAGATCCAAAAGAGGAGCCAATTGAGAAGGAGCCTCTTATGGAATTAAAAGAGATAGGTAGTTGTTTTAATGCTTGTTTGATATGCTCGTAAGTAGGCCTGAACCCAGAGGTGAGGGTAGCGATTCTTCGGATCTCAAAGTCAAACCCAATGCGTTGGCCCTGCTGAAGTTTTTCTCGTCAGTAACCTCTTCAATGTTGTTATTGATTATTTCTTGGATATTTCATATTTTGGGTCGTTGCAAGAGTTTTCGTTCTTTATGTTGTTTTGATTTTATATTGATGGAAGTTGTAGTTATTTGATGGAGCATCATTTAGTGTTAAGTTCGGAGTGGTTTAGATGTGCAATGTGAAATATGTGCTATATTGAATGGTGATTGAATGGTAATCTTGGAAGTAATGTACAGTGTGTAAGGATCACTTGGCACTTTTTAATTATGGTGGCCAATAATTTATAAAGGCATCACACACCATAGACTGTGACCTTGATTGATTGCATTTATTTGTGTTTGGTTTTAAGGTGGTAATAGTTAATATGTTTTTCTTTTTTTTATATGTGTATTCATGATAAGGATGATGGTTTGGGTAGAGAATTATCCTCTTACCCTAATTGGAGAATATGTTAAGTTGAGTTGTATAGATAGTAAGTTTTCCATGTTTGTCTAGCATTATTCGGTACCTGTATTTCTATTATAGAGGTTTGCTCGTTTTGCTCGGTTGTTTGTTTGAATTTCCTAAGTCTAAGATTCTGCATCCCTTCATCCGTACTTTGTTTAGTAGGATACTTGATTTTCCTATTCGACCGTCTTGATGTACTATTGTTGTTTTGGATCAGATCATTTGGAAATAGGCGTGTTTCGTTAGTTCTTTCGTTGCATTGATTTCTCGTTTATGCGTATCAGATGTTTCTTTTAAGAACTAATTGTTCCTAACATATTTGTATGGTCATTAACCCTGGTTGTATATTCCTTAGTTTTAGTACACCCGTTGGCGATTGTGTATTATCAATTCTTTTTAGGTTTGCTCTGTTGATTGGTTATTTTGGATAAGACATTACATTTTCTTTTGAGTATGTAACGTCTTGCATGAGTTTTCTTGTACGAGTTCGTTTGATTTTATTTTGAGTATATGGTTCCTGGTATTTTCTTTCATTTTCAAACAATAATATTGTGTTTAGAGTTCTTGTTTGGCGGTGTTTTTTCGATACCTTTTGGTATATGGTGTCCTTTGTTTGAGTAATGTATTTTTATAATTGATTTCTATATGATAAAGCCATTTTGAAGTTATTGTCGTTAGTGTTTTGGAAAAAAATCTTTGTTTAAAATGATCTTTATATTTTAGAATATGTTAAGTGGGCTTATGCAATAGATATGAAAATTGTTGAGTGGTTAAATAAATTTTATTTTATTATAAAAACGCATCGTTTTGTTTAATATAGATTCATAGTGGGTAGGTACGATACACCATTAGATAAACCATCTCTGAATTTATGAAAAACAGAATGAAATTTTTTTTCTAAAGATTACATTTTAGGTCAATTTCATTCTTTATTTCAAATGATTTTTTTTTATCTTATAGTGACCTTCATAATTTAAATGATTTTTTATAGAAAACATTAATTTTAATTTGGTCTTTCGAGTAAAGTCGATAATTGGTATAAGAATTTTCGTCTTTCGTATTGATATTTTTTTATGTGTTCATTTGTCGTGGTACGCCTGTTGATTTTCTTTCGTTTGCGCTTTCACTCGGTGCATATACGTTATCCTTTCTTTCCAAAGGATTCTTATTGTCATTTGCTCCAGTCTATTTGACATATGTGGAATTCCTTATGCATTCTAGCCTTGACACGGATATTTCGTTTGTTATTCCTATTCGATGTTCGTAAACCTTTGGAGTTCGTTGATACCGTTGAGTCATGAAAGCTTTGATGTGATTGTGGGAATGGACTGGTTGTCCAAGAGGAAGTTTGTAATAGTATGTCATGAGAAGATGGTTAGGATACTGATGGATGGTGATGAAATATTCGGGTTCATGGTGAACGTACTCAAGGAGTCGTGAAAACCTTAATGAACACAAAGGTAGATGAACCAAAATTGAGTGATATTTCCGTCGTACGAGATTTTATTGATGTGTTTCCGGAAAGATTTGTCGATGACCACCACGGACGGGGACAAGCTTGAGTTCGCATAAAATTTTGGTTACATGGCAGTGACGCAGTCGTGGAAGTCTCCATACTCATCTAGCACCCTCTGAAAATGCAGAAATTGTTGATACAACTTCGAGAGTTGCAAGACAAGGGTTTCATACGACCTAGTCATTTTCCGTGAGGAGCACCTGTGTTATTCATGAAGAAGAAGGATGGTTCTTTTCGCATGTGTATTGATCATAGGGAGTTGAACAAATTAACTGTTATCCACTCCCTAGGATTGATGACTTGTTTGATCAGTTACGAGGAGCGTGTCCTTTCTTAAAGATAGATTTTTCGGTCAGGTATCATTAGTATGAGTGATGAGGATGCCATTCCAAAAGACGCATTTTCGATTAAAGATAGGACATTTTGAGTATACGGTTATGCTCTTTTGGGTTAACCAATTGCACCAGTTGGTTTTTCATTGACCTTAATGAACCGGGTTAACAACGATTTCTTAGGTAGGTTGTTTGTTTCATTGATGACAATTCTGGCCCTACTCAAAGTTCAATGGTTGGGTCATGAAGTTCATTTGATAGATTAGTGTTGGAGTCACTGAGAAAGGAGAAGTTGTGTATGCTAGTTTTCTAAGTGTGATTTTTGAGTTGAAAAAGAAGTGCATTTCATTGGTTCACATGGTCAACCCCCAAGTTAAGAGTGAGGCGTAAGGATTTGGTATGATTTCTCTTAGGATTGTCAAGTTGCTCACTGAACGATAAAATTTCATCGATTATTTTTTTAGATTGTTGAATCCCATTACTTCCCTAATCCTGAGAGGCGATTCGAAGTATGCGTGGGTGCGTAGAAACAAGAAGAGGCTTTTCAGACTTTGAAGAAATTGTTTGTGTCATTACTTGATAAAGCGATGTAGTGAGTGATGTGTTGAGTAAAAAGCGAACGAGAGTTGAATTCAAGAAGGTAGAGGACTGATACTGCTCCCAATAGTAGGCGTTTAAGCAATTGAGAAGTATTCGCAGAAGGCTACATGGTTTAGATCAACAGATGGAAAGAAAAAGAGGCGAGAGTTGTACTTTATGGAACGGATTTGGGTTCTATTGGTAGGAAATGTAATGGATGAGGCCCATGCATCAAGATACTTGGTACATCCAGGAGCGGATAAGACATACTATAACCTTGGAGACATGTATTGGTAGCCACGTGTAGAAGAGGATATAGCTACTTATGTTAGCAATTGTTAGATTTGTTTAAGAGGTGAAGGATGCAATGTCAAAGACTTTTGGCTTGCTGCAACCGAAGGAGATACTTGAGTAAAAATGAGATAGAATCACCATGGATTTTATCACTAAATTTTCCAAGGTCAAAGTAGTGAGTATGATGTGATTTGGGTGATGGTCGATAGACTGACCAAGTCACTTTATATTTCTAGCTATAAAAAAGTTTCAAGATGTGAAGTTGGCAAGGATTTTATATTTGATGAGATAACTAGAGGAATGGAATTCTTACTCGTCGGTTTTTGGACAGTCGGTGCGGAAGGAAAGTGTTAGAGACACGATTGGATTTGAGTACTGCTTAGCTTTCCTCAAAGCGGATATGGACAATTGAACGTTATATTGAGACTTTGGAAGTTGATTAATGAGGGCATGTGTTATCGATTTGGTGGTAGTTATCATTTGAGCATTCGGTGTGCTCCGTTTGAAGCTTAGTATGGAAGGAAATATAGGTCGCCTGTTCTATGAGCAGAGATTAGGAGAGTAGTTTGACTGGACTTGAGTTAGTACAAGAGACAACAAATAAGGTGATGTTGATTAAAGAAATGCTCAAAGCAGCTAGAGATTGCCAAAAGAGATATGTTGGCAATATGCGTAAACATTTAGAGTTGAAGTTGGTGATAAAGTGATGTTGGAAGTGTCGTCTTGGAAAGAAGTAGTGCATTTTGGAAAGAAAGAAATGTTAGCACCAAGATATGTAGGACCATTTAAGATCATTAAAGGGATCAGTCCTATGGTCTATTGATTAAGATTGCCTCAATAATTTATTAGTGTATTTGATGTGTTTCAAATTTAAAGGAGTATTTAGCGGATACAAATCTACATATGCAATTAGAAAAAAATTAAGGTAGACAAAACTCTTCGTTTTGTTGAAGAGCCTGTTGAGATTATCAAACGTGAGGTTAAAAGTTTGAAGCGTAGTAGGATTCCGATAGTTAAGTCCATTTGAAACTCGAAGCGAGGTCATAAGGATTTCATAAAACTAAGTATCCACACTTGCTTGTTGAGCAAGATATAGAAAGTTTAGGGTGCAACCTCGAAGGATAGTATCGGCTCCTAGTATCCATCCATTAGCTAACTCTATAGCGTGCTTAGTGTCTTAGAGTAGATGGGACAATATCACTTAGTAGGCTAAAAGTGTCACACCCCGCCAAGGCAGAAACGTGAGGCGCGATGAGAAAGGGAATCATCACAACACTTTGGCGTCTATAAGAGAAACTAAAACATGCATAAAGATACAAGGTATAGACACGCAGTGCCATGA
>BQNB010131782.1:0-18731 GCA_026074375.1 Tanacetum coccineum | reverse complement strand
TGTATTCAAACTATTTATCAAACCTATGAATTTCACTCAACCATTGTGTTGACTTTTTAGCATGTTTATCTCAGGTAATTGAGCAACTTGCGGCACGGAGTGGCTTGGATCTGAAGATGGTTGAATAGTTATCATTCACACTTTATATTTTAGATTGTGGGACCTGCATTTTGTATAAACTCTAATTATAATGAATGATAACTAAATTTTCCAAAAACGTCTCTTTTAAGTCGTTTTCTATGATTATGATTGTTGTATCCATGAAGTAATACCCCAGATTAGCTTTCGCGGCTATATTGTAAAAATGGGGGTGTTACAGCTACTGGCCACATTATGGGTGACACGATATAATGTACATGAGAAATTCAAAATCATTTGAGAATGTGACTATCCAAGGAAATTTTGGTTCATTCTTCGTTGGTGCTTACAAAGAATCACTGATTCTTGCTGCTTACCCAAATCATTCACTTCATTGTGCGGGCTAATCTTTATGCAGTCATCTGGAGTGGAGATTTTATGTGTTATGTGGATTGGGTGAAGGTTTTCAATCATGGCCTGGTGTGTTTGATAATGATGTAACCGTCGTTTAAAACTTGTTGTCTGTAGTAACATATTCTAGTTTATTTTGTTTAGATTGTGGTACTGTAATGTTTCCCAGTTTTAAGTGTAGGATATTATTTAATTCTCCTATGCGGGTGGTCTGTACCCACATATCGACCTGCAAATTTTCATATGCAAGTTTGTTCAAACTTATCCATATTATGTTTCATTTTCATTTACCATGTTTAATTAGATACAACATAGTTTAAAATTGTTTAATTAGATACAACTTGTCCATATTATGTTTCATTTACCATTTTCATTTACCATGTTTAATTAGATACAACTTGTCCATATTATGTTTCATTTTCATTTTCATTTATCATGTAAACAACTAATTGTTACATTTTTAACAACCACATTAACAGATACTAGTATACTACAATCTTCTAAAAATATCTTAATTGTCGACTTAACAACCACAGTAACAGTTACTAGTATGCTGCAATTTTTAATTAGTTTTATATCCAACGGTATTAGGCATTAAGCCTTGTGCATAAGCTTAAATTTTGTATATTGTGAGACTAGTAGGTGATGGCATTTAAGTAGAAACTTTAATATTAGTACTTTATTGGTTTGGTTCAATTAATTGCTATATATACATGTCATTCACGATATGCATTACATCACTAACAAAAACCAAATGAGTTCTCATAAGTTCAAGGTCTTTTTAGTGTATGAAGAATTAGAATATGGCGTGTTCCTCCCAAATCATGTAAATTACTCGAATCTAGTGCGTTATGTGAAGAAATTCAAGGTTGGTGATACAAACCAAATATCTTTATCCTACAATATCGGTTCTAACTCAATCTACATAATAGACGATGATGATGTATTTTTTTGGGTCAATGAAGTATCTGGAGAAGTTGTTAAAAAACTTTTCATCAAACTAGCTCAACAAACCAATGAGGTAACCCAGTCTTCAATTCGAAAGCCTTTAGTATAGATCTGAATGTTTCCTTGTTTCCCAACCCAAATTTTATTCATGACTAGAAAAAACACAACCCCCTTATGTTTGGTCTAATCCCACCCCAAGCACCTAGACTTATTACTGATTATAAGCATAGTAATGGATTCACAAAACATTATACATTTGATGATAAGGAAGAGTGCATCTATGAGATAGCCCTTAAATGTCTAAAGGAAGGGTATCAATTTAAAGTTCTTAAGTCATGTACTATTAGGTATGGTGTAGAATGTGTGCAACCAGATTGTTATTGGTACATATTCACTCGTAAGCTTAAGAAAGCTATTAAATGGTGAATAACAAACATTAACGACAAACATACATGTTCTAAAACCCAATTCAATCCTTATCATCGTAATGTTTCATCTAAATTGTTGGGTCAAGTAATACTACCAAAAGTCAGGGATGTTACAAGGGTATATAGACCAAAGGACATTGCCCATGATGTGAATATGGAATGGAATGTACACGTTTCATACAAGCAAGCTTAGAGGGGGAAACATAAAGCATTGGCCTCAAGTCAAGGATGTCCTATAGAGTCATTTGCTTAGTTGCCTTTTTATTGTTATGACTTAAAGAGGGCAAACGAAGGCACTGTTATAGCCATTGAAATGGATGCTGAAGGATATTTTAAGATGTGTTTCATAGGGTTTGGTGTTGCGGTAAGCATATTCTAAAGTTTCTAATTATTAATTCATTGATCTATTTTACAGTATATTTATCTGTTAATTCTAAGTTTGCAAACAATCTTAATCACAAGCAGTTCCTCATTAAGCCTGCAAATATCAATAACATTTTAAGAACACATACATAACCTTAATACAACAACTAGTTTTTTTGCTAATGAAACTACATATTACCATAACTTTAACAACAACCAAAATCTTTAACTTAACCATGAACCAAAAACTCCATCATTAAATTACTTGACACACCTTCAACTAGGATGATCCTCTTAACCTTTATTGGCGATATGACTGGTACAGGCAGTTTGTTACCAAGGGCCAATAAACCAAGCATATTGTTACTTCATCTAGTATAGGAATTTCATCTGTCATATTAAAATCTAAACCCTATATTTAGAGAACACTATTCTTAATCTGAATTATAAACAATAAGCCCTAATTTTAATATGATTTAAAGATTAAAATATCAATAATACCTTAATTATAATTTTTTAAAAATATTAATTATTAATCCTGACAAAGAACAAATATGGTAATTAAATTTAGGGCACAATCAAACATACCTTCTTTATTTGCCATTTATGCGAAGAAGACAAGGAATGTTTTTTATTTGATCCAAAATCTGATAGATGGTCCCAAAGGAAAGTTGTGTCGGGTTATGAGATTTAAGTTTGTGGTCCTTAGATACTTATAGTTTATTACATGTTTGGTCCTTGTGTTTTCACAAAAGTGCAAAAATATTATAAACTGCAACACTAACCTGAACTAACCTGCAAGGTTTTTTACAAAAACTGCAAATGAATCTCTTAAACATCAGTCTATATACCAGCCTAAAGATCTGATAACATAACCTTGGTATATTGTATACAACTGCAAATTCAATTTCTCTAACATATTTCATACACCTGCAACTGCGATTCGCAAACAAAATTTGACATAATGTTAGAAGGCATACAATAATAATATATCCATGATGTTGGTAACCTTCCTTTCAACACATACAAATAATAGACCATTTAGGCATAAATATATTGGTCATACATATAATTAAGAAAGTAATAACCATCCAAAATACAAGGGAAATACTACTAGTTAAAGAGTTATTACAAACTATGAATAATAGATATACTTAGCAACAAAGTTAAGACTTTTTGTTTCTGGCAAAACCATAATATCCAACTTATTTTTTGGGAGCTTTTAACCCAACAACAGCGTTATGCTTGTCATCTTCTTCCTGTTTGTGTCCTAATGATCGCAGAGCATAATGTTCTTGACATCTAGTGTTGGTACCCCTGGAACTTGAAGCAGTTTCTGCATGTGGGTAGGCAACATCCAGTGGTTTTGGCTCTGTTTCCTGACTCTGCTTAGTGAATTGCCATTTCAAATCACGACCAACCATAAAGTTGATTAAATTTTCACTTGAATCTCCCGAGTCATTAGATGAATCACTGTTTGACAAATCCTAGTTTTCAAGGGATGACTCATCGTCTGATAATATAATCAAATTTGCAAAAATTTATAAGGATAATGACGGCCGGTTAATAGCATGATCAAATTATAGGATTAAAGTATCAAAAAGCATACTTAACTGATTAACCTTTATCCTTTAGCTTTTTATCTCTAAATTTATAAAAAATGGCTTCTACAATGTTTATCCTGTGTTCATGTTCATCCAACTCCTTAATTGTTGTTTCCTTAACTTCAATTGTATTAAAAATATCAGTACATTATAGATACTAAATTGGGTCAATCTTATAGCAAATCAAGGTAAACTAACCATTTACAAATACTTTCCCCTTTCCCTTGTCATCTAAAAGTAAACCAAAATGTAAAGATAAAATATTTGGTACTCTAAGGGATAACTAAATACAACAATAAAGGCATATAACCATATACCATTACCACAATACTAACTAAAAATAATCAATCTTATACCATAAAATTGGAAAACACTGCGATTAACTGATAAAATAATACTGCCACACCAACTTATTGAAAATACATAGGATGTGTCAATAATACATGGTTGTTCCAAACCCAAATGAGATTACTCCTATCCAATAAAGTTAATTATAGAGGAAGGAACCCGACCAACAAATATACATAGGATGTGTCAATAATACATGGCAGATTAAAAAACATAAACAAACTAAAAATTTTAATTAAATTAAACCACTTACCTCTAACCATTTTGATTAATTAGGGTTCTTCTTAATAATTGGGCAGTTTATTTTGTGTGCAAAGTAATTTAGGGTTGTATGTGTTTTGTTCTTTGATAGGTTATAGATGAAATAAAAGTTGTTTTTAAAAATATTGCAAATATAGTCCCTGAAGTTATGTTTGAAAAAAAAGTCAATTGTTACCCAAAACTATAGGTTGCTTAGTTGCTCTGTTGTATGACAAATTTACCCCTTTATCAACAAGAAGATTGCAATCCAACTTATGTGTATAAAACGCAAATGCATTAACATGGGTTCCCTTTTTAAACCCATTGCAAATGGAACTTCAATCAAGTTCTCTTTTGACATGGTAAACCAAGTGCAGTTTTGAAACATGCCATCACCAAAATCCAAACACACCTTTAGCTACAATCCGTATAAACTCGGAAAATACCAACTTGAAAAAGTTTTATAATGTGTTTAAGTTTTACTGAATAAAGGTATTAGATCAAAACTGACTTTTAAACGTTTAACTTGTAATAGATTAAGAGTTTCTTATGCTATATGAGGCCGTTGATCATAATCGATGCCGCATATTTGAAAGGGACTTACTTAGGAACAAATCTTGTTGCGGTTGGCATGGATGGAAACAATCAGATTATACTTATTGCCACTGGTGTCTCGCAAGGTGAGACTGGTGAGTCGTGGACATGGTTTTTGAGAAAGTTGAAAGATTGCATAGGTGAAGTATCAAATTTAGCAATAATATCAGACAGACATTAAGCAATCACCCTTGCATGTAACACTGTGTTTCCAAATGCGTTTCATGGTTATTGTTGTCGTCATTTGATGATGAATTGTGGTATGAAAAGTGATAAGTATAAGGAGTTATATTGGAAGACATGCAAAGCGTACACGCCTGAGGATTTTGAAAAACTAATGTCTGATATCCAAGGTGTACGACCTGATGCACACCAAAAACTAGTTGATGCCGGAATTGAGAAAGGGTTTAGGGCAAAGTGTCCTGCAAATAGATACAACTATATGACATCAAACAACGTTGAATCAGTAAATGCGTTAACAAAAGATGTGCGGAAAATTCCAATAACCTCCCTTATGGAATGGTTTAGAGACCTTCTTCAAAATTGGTATTATGAGCGTCGATAGAAATATGAAGGTAGTAATTAATTATAATTTTTATTCGTTTATTAAAAACTATTATTAAACATTTTTACACTAACTATGTTGTACTACTTTAAATGTTAGATGCACCGGATGACGAACTCACACCATGGGCAACTATCAAAATAAAGTACCGAACCTTAAAGAGCGCAAATTAGAGTGTTAAGGGGATTCTAAGGAACAAAATTTATGAGGTTCGGTACAACCATAGAATACATATTGTTTATTTGGGAAAAGGTGAATGTACGTGTCGCAGATGGCAGTTATCAGGTTTACCATGTGGTCATGTTTGTGTAGTGGGAAGAATTGAGCGTTTAACTTCTATTAAGAATTTGGCAAAACCTTGGTTTTTAAATAAAACACTAAAGGGTACATACGAAGGATTATTTTTTCCTGTCAAAGATGTATACACCTGGCATATTCCAGATGACATCCAACTAGTATTGCCACCTGTTATGGATAAGAAACTGTCTGGTAGACCAAAAAATAAAGATTGCATCCGATCACAAGGGGAAGGGCCGATAATTAATAAGTATGGAAGGTATGGTGTCAAGGGACATAACCGAAATGCTTATAATGTAGCGTTACCTAAAATACAAGTAAGTATTATACTCTAAATTTTTGTTTAGTAGCAACTAATGTATAATTACGTTGTAATGTACAGAACACGATTAGAAAGAAACTGAGATCTACACAGCATGAATCATCTAGTCAAGGAAACATCTACATGAACGAGTCACAACATGAGGCAAATCATGATGTCTATCCGCCGTGCGAGATATATCGGCCACAACACGTGTCAAATTATAGGGAAGATATGTATCACCCGCA
The DNA here is from genome assembly GCA_026074375.1 of Tanacetum coccineum. Classification (NCBI taxonomy): domain Eukaryota; kingdom Viridiplantae; phylum Streptophyta; class Magnoliopsida; order Asterales; family Asteraceae; genus Tanacetum; species Tanacetum coccineum. The sequence continues at coordinate 12,306 of BQNB010131782.1, read as the reverse complement.
CCAGGACTACACGGGTTAGTACTTTATGTATCAGCATAATACTGGGTCAACCAATCCATTCATAAATGGTTTGTCGCAATTGCTAACTCCAAATGACTTCTTAAACTAGTTGGGTCGTTAGTTTGTATTTTGGTACTTTCAACAACTATCAGTTAAACATTCATGTTGGATTTATGCATTTTACACTAATTTGATTGGTGATATCAGTAAACCAATTTTCACTTACTTACAGGGTCATACTACTATAACAATGCACAACGTAATAGATATAGTTACAAAAGATGTGCTTAGTAATTCAAAGTACGAAGATACTCACAAGTTCAAACAATACTAACTTGATGGTAATTTTGTGCACAACATACATATAGTGACTACAAGCTGTGCTTAATATATAGTTTATGCACAACTACCATCTGATTACAAAAGATGAGCTTAATCAAAGTTTTTGCTCAAACATAGATATAGTTATAAGGGAAGATGTGCTTAAACATAAACACTAACCATGTTATTTATTCATAATTTTTGATACCAGTGATTGCGGATCCAGATGTTTTTTCTTCTTGTGTCGTGACTTGTAGATCATCATCACCCGCTTGCACATTCAACCCAGTCAAACTACCCCACCTTCGATTTTTGGCTCCACATCCAACACTTTTCCCAAGACATTTCCTTAAACTAGTAATCTTTGAACTGTTTAGACAAATTCTCTATCTAGTAACACTGACCTTACTTCTACACTTCTTTAATACTGACGTTAATGTATAGGCTAAAGTATGAGGGACAACAGCATCCAATACAACATCGTTTAAAAAACATTCTTTATCCATGTTTAGAAGTAAATGACCATTGTAACCAACACTTTCATGGACCAATCACAGCATTTTCTAAAACCTACCGCATCTATGTAACCATCTACACTCAAGCCTTCATATTTCCAGTCATCATGCAATTCAACCTCATCAACTACACTGTTACAATGTAAAAAATCCCCAAACAAATTCTTACATGGGAATTCAATACCTTTTCTTCTTGGCTTTAGAGGGGGTGTCCTTAGGTAAGGTGTACTAGCTTGTTGTTCTACCCTTTCAAAAAGCTCCTGGGGTGACATAGAACAAGCTTCTAGCTTCCTTTTTTCATGAGTTTTTAGTTTAGACTTGACCCCTTCATCAGACTCATCGAAACTCAAATTTTTATAATAATATTCTGCTAAGTTTTTAGGAATATGAGCAATATACAAGTTAATTAAGCCACACTTTTTAGCCATATCATACATTTTATCATATCACCATCACTTTCAACAATTGTTAAACCTTTTTCTAGGCTACATCTAGGAGAACAGCAAAAGATTTCCCAAATCTCACATTCTAGTTTGTAGGATAACATATCTAGCATTTTTGAGAAAATCATCTTGTTTAACTTAGCTACCTTTAGAGTTAAGTTATTGCCATGTTCATACCTTAAAGGGTACTCCATGAAAACACCATCATATTTAACTTAAAACGCATAATAATTTTCAGGTAATTTGTTTGTCTTGTAAGAAAATATAGTTGAACTTATAAAGAAATTAACAATGTATAAAGAAAGTAAAAATGTATAAACAAAAGATGGTTCCATACCTAGCAAAATAACCATAAATAGGGTTTGAACAAAAGTTTGATGATATTAAAAAAATCAACCATAGTTGTTTATGTACTTGTGTAATCTTATCAACTTGTACTTATATGCTTTACAATGTGGTAATTAGAAGTTGTGTGTTTGGTTATAGTGGTATTTATTGACAAGCAAATTAGGCCTTATAAAAGCAAATGTTATTTTATGTGGGCTTTTAGTAGTTAATTACTTATTTTATGTGGGCTTTCAGAAGTTAATTACTTAATATGAGCCCAGATACAATGTTTACATCTTTTACATTTCTTAAATATCAAACGACTTGAGTGTGTATGGTGATTTACTAAGATATATAGATGAAAGTACATTATATATGATGTGAATATGGAATGGAATATATATGTTTCATAGAAACGCGCTTTAAAGAGGAAACATATAGCAGTAGCCTCATGTGACAGATTTCATATCGGTTCATTTAGCATTGTTGGTCTATCTAAATAATAACAAACATGTCTTACCTTAACAAAATAAAGAGTTATTGATGCGGTTGTCGTAAGGGACTTCTACAAGAAGTTTTACAACTCCCTAGGCAGAGTTCCTAACCGTTGTAGTAGTAGTATAGGTAAGACTCGAGGGTTGTTATCGTTCTCTAGGGGAATAGGTTGGGAAGGCTTGATCACGGTCTAACAGAATTCTAGGGGTTGAGAGAAGATTATTTTTGTGCTTTAATATTTTATAGAAAGCAAGTAAATCATATGTTTGAGAGGTTTGGTTTGGTTTTAGCTATTAAATTAAATAATAAACTATACTAATGGTGATAACAATATAATAAAAGATTGTATTCATTTAATCATGTATTACTCCTTAGATTGCTTCTCCTAGTGTTATTGCTTTGTCACACTTGTGATAATCAATGTAATTATTTCGTAAGTCATGAACAGATTACACGAACCTTACTTAATATTCCGTTGAGGCAACGCACAAGTAAGGTAGTATGAAGACTATTACAAGGCCCCAAGAGTATATTAAATGCATTTGAAATATATTAAAAGTGGATCAACCATATAAGGGGCAGGGTAATATAAAGACCATTACCTGATGGTATCCTTTCTACATAATCATGTTTCCTTAGACATATCAATAGCGATACAAACAAAAGCTGGTTTTCTAAAGCCTAACATGCATATTCATCACAAGAAACAACACCACTAAGATCTACATTCTAGGTTTCATACAATCATAAATGAACAAAATAAGGAGTTTAGCCAAGCATGTTAAAGATAAAGTAAGAACAACAAATAATCAAACAACAAGACATATTGAATGATTAAGATAATCTTACTTGATTAAAACATGAGTTGAAGGAGTTACAATAGGGTTTTGAAGCCCTAAAATCGTCCTAATAAGTTGCCAAACGAACTAGGGTTTACCTCCCTTTTTTACTCTAAAGTTACACACTTAAGACCCTAATTTCGGATTTGTATATATAGATAAATCCCTGTGACGGCGTCGCGTTTTAATTGTGACGCCGTCATGAACGAGAATATTCTAGATCTTGGCTTGGGTCGTGCGAGCTGACGCCGTCATGAATTCTTAAAACACCATCGTGAGATAACTTGTGACGGTGTCACGTGTATCTTGTGACGCCGTCTCCAGCCGCTGAGAACATAATCTTAAGAGATGTTGGTGTAGGTCCGTGGTCTCGTCCGTTTCTTCTCCAAATGAGCCTAAGTCACGTGTATTTCCTCCAAATGCCTTCCAAATGCTAAATACCTGAAAAGGAACGATTAAGCACCGATTTTGGGCATAAATGCACGATTTAGGAGGTTAAATGACCCTGAAAAAGTGTATAAAAGGACACCTCATCAAATACCCCTACACTTGGGATTTGCTTATCCTTAAGAAAATGGGCTTTTCTACCTAGACAATAGCAGTATTAGGGTCATTTAACCTACTTTTTAAAAGCATTTTATAACACAACATCCTAGACCTTCAAGGAGACGTAAAAACTACAAGTAATATAAATATATATAATATATACATATATTAAATAATGTCCAAAGTTTTCAAAAAACACATTTTGCCAAACTTTTTTTCCAGCAATCCCCCGACATGAATGGAGATCGGCCGAAACACACGAAGGGATTCGGCGCGAAATTTCTCACGGTTAAGTATGCATAGGATAGGTAGGTGTGCCCCTTTGAACATTCCCTTATGAGATGCAATTAGTCTACTAGATCTGAGTAGAACGCGATGTCCTTGAACTTCAACCATTGTTTTAAGTAGCGACAAACATACTCACACAAGACTCTCCTGACCTTGTCATTCCTCATATGTCATGCACGTTATGGTTATGAAAACACTAGCCTGGTTCTGCAAGATCTCTATGAATTCCACCTCATATTCCCTTTGAGCGACTCATTCTCTCTCAGATAGGTGATTTCATCATGAATCATTAAAAACATATGTTTTACATTTTTATATTGAATCATTATGCTTTATGATTTCATATTGAATCATTAAGCCATATGTTTAACCTCTCAACAAGTCACATTGTTATAGGAATGGACTAGGATGTTACAATTTTAAGTAACACCCCCACATTGACGTGACTTCCTCCACATTTACTATGATTAGGTTGGTCTTTGAAACCCAGATCTTTGGGTCTCCGACAACAGGGTAAGGTTTTCCTTCTAGAAATACTCATTCCTTTAAGGGCTTTCGTCACATTCTTTAGACGACTCTCTACTAACTCTCCTGCTCAAGGGCCTTTTGTAAGCGGATCCGCGATGTTATCCATTGACTTTACGTAGTCAATCGTGATAACTCTATTTGAGAGTAGTTGTCGCACCAACCACCGTCTAAGATGAATATGTCTTGACTTACCGGTTTACATTGTGATATGAGCTCTGTCAAAATTCAATTGCCGTTATCGGTTTACGCCATCTTGGTATGTCCTTTATGAATTAACATAAATATCCCGCATATTCTATCAATTTATCTCAAATGATAAATTCAGATTTCATCATAGATTTAGCTATAAGCGTCTGTTTGAAATACTTTCTAGATTTCTAAGACATAGCTTTCCACTTAGCGTAAGTACATCTGCTCTGGTGGATCTAGATTATTTTACATAAGAATCCGAATTTGCATTACTCTATCATTTGATAGCAGCCAGATATCTTCCATAATGCAATTTCATAAGTATCATAGTACTTGTGTAATATTATTTAAATGATCATTACTTAAATTACTGGTTATAAATTCAGGTCACATACACGTCATTACATACATAAGATGCCCAATATTCTTTGAGTATTCAAAATGGGCAACCCTTTTACCTTTATTTTAAATAGATTTAAAATGATGTCATTGAATTTTAGCTAGGCCGGAATCCCCCACATTGAACCTCTCAAGAATATTGTCTTTATAATGTTTTTGACTTCAAAACAAATCCATATTGGTTCATATCCAATAACCATATCCAACAACTAATGAAGTTCATGTCAAATCTTGACTCCAACATGTCATTAGTGGATTTGTTTATCTTCTTATCACTTCTAGTGATAATTATACCATCTATGTACAAACACAAGAGTAAACACATACATCTATTAATTTCATATCTACATTCTCACACGATATGGTGAAAATTGATGTCCTTGTTTGGGAGCTTTCCTTAAGACATATAATGACTTAACAAGCCTACAAACTTTTCTCTCTAGTCCAGGAGCCATGAAACCTTCAAGTTGGTTCATATATAGTACATTTTCTAAATCGCCATTTAGAAATGACATTTTCACATCCATTTGATGAACTTCCAATTTTCTTAATGCGGCAATAGCAAGTACCATTCTAATCGAGGTTATTCACGTAACAGAGAAATAAGTATTCAGGTAATCTCGACCAATACGTTGTCTAAATCCTTTGATCATCAATCCTTTTTGTTTGTCAATGATGTCAATCGGCTTTCATCTTCTTCTTGAAGATCAATTTACTGCCTAGTTGGTTTACAACCCGGAAAGTAAACCCACAAGCTCCAAGTATGTTTTGTCAATTTTTTTTTTTTATAATAGAATCTATTCACTTATAATGCTTCTTTCCCATTAGGCCATTCGAGGAAGTTACCGCTTCTCGATAAGAAGTAGATTCATTTTCTACCATAAAAGAAAAAAAATCGCGTCCAAACAATTTCTCGGCTCTTGCCCTTTTGCTTCTTCTAGGTTCAACCTCTTTTTCCTTGGGTTGATCTTGTCTCTCATCTTAGAGATCATTATCATCTCATTGTCTCTGATCTTGGACAACTTCGTCATTTATTTTAGATGATCTTCTAATTTCCTTCGTTAATAAGGAAATATACTTTCAAAGAAGGAAGGACTTCATTATACGCATTATCATACTTGTGTACTATCAACCATAACACAAGAAACATAACACTATTGTTATGAGCATATACTAAGAATATGCAGTTCATTATTTCAGGTCAAAATTTTTGAACCTTGTGGTTCAATACCGATATCTTGGATAGGTATCCTAAAACATTTGTAAATACTTATAAGATAGTTTTCTTCTCATCTATAGTTCATAAGAACTATCTTATTTTCTTTACAAGGGATCTTATCTAATAGATAAGTAGCCAATATAATTGCTTTCCCCCACCTGCCATGGCTTAAACAGGACTTACGAACATGGCATTAACCATATTTTCTAAGACACGGTTCTTTTCTTTCAACAATTCTATTGTTGGGGTATCAAGAGCAATAAATTTATGTCTTATTATAAGTTTAGCGCATAAATTTAGAAATGGAGACACATATTCGCCTCTGATGTGACTTCGAACCACCTTGTTTTTGATGATAAGTTGATTCTCAACTTATTTATATAGAAAAATCTTGTCTATATCCTTACTCTTAAGTAAGTATAAATAGCAATATTTTGTACCACCATCAACAAATATGGTGAAGTACTCTCTATTTGCTACCTTAGTAGGTATCAATTCCAAATCACATAAAACCGTGTGAATCATATCAAGGGGTTCGGTTATTTCCGTTTGACCGCGTGAAAAGACAATCTTGTCAATTTGGCTTCAACACAAGTTTTAATTTTATAGACCGTGTCAATATAAAAGTGGGTATCCAATTTAGATTAATTAGACAACATATTGAGTTAAAATTTATGACATGTCCGAGTCAGCCATGCCATACATTTAAAGAATCAAATAAGCTGAATTCATACTCATTTTACTAAGAGTACCGTAGAAATACATTCAGCTTAAACCTTTTTAAAGGCATAACCCGTATGGACTCAAGTTATGTTATTCATTAACTCAATTTTATTTGAATCAAACACAAGATGAAAGCCAAATTTCATTAAGCAACCATTCAGACACAAGATTCCTACGAATCTACGGCACGTACAACGCGTTGGTTAACTTAGACTCTTTTCCAGATGTTAATCACATCTCCTTTTCCCTTGATACTAAAAGTTGGAGAGTTGCCTAAATTTGTTCTCTCCGTTTTTAACTGCATTTAAAGAGTTAACCAAACTCGTATCACCATATCCATGACATGATACCAAAGTGCTAATCCACCATTATCTAAGGTTGGATTCCCCCATGGCCTCAGTTTTCATGTCATTTAGACCATATAACACATAGTTATGGCCAATAAAGTTTCTGAATGCTTCAAAGCATCTACCGTACACGTAACTCAATTATCGGTCTCCCTTTTAACAAGTTCAGGAGCAGATCCTTTAGATATCACTCGTGACATTCCATATATTTTGTTAATACAAGGTCCCATGATTAGTTTGAAACTAATTTTTGGTACTATTAACAACATGCTTAATCACAAGTGTTTCTAACAAGACGATTTTAATTCGTCTTTCGTTTAAAACGCTAATGTTTTGTAAGACCCGTTATACAAAACCACTTTAAAAGAAGTCTTTCGACTAAAACAATTAAACAATATCACCATAAACACATACGTAATACGGATGTTGTCAATCTTCATTAAGAGATCTTAATAGGATCTGTTTCACATGATTATTTCTAATTGAAAATCAAAGGTTTCAGTAGATCCACTATTCTAAAGAAACTCAACAAGGTTTCTATAGATCTTCTTTATACCAGCATCCTCTGTTTTGTACTTGCGTTCCAATGACTTCCATAATTCTTTGGCAATCGTGGTCTTGCAGTACACGTCGTACAAAGAGTCCACCAAACCATTCAGAACATAGTTGTGACACAAGAAGTCTGAATGTTTCCATGCTTCCACAGCTTGCACGCACCAATTACATTTACAAGATTCACTAGGGTTACACTCGTGTTACAATTAGTAAACTTGTCAATACAAAACAGTTAAGAACTGTTAAAATAATTTGGTATCTAATAAACTCGACCTGGTTTATTTAAACTTGTACCAAATCCGATTCAAAGAAACTCAAATTGGTTTCAATTAATCAAATAGATCGGTTTAATAGAAACTCAATTTTGGTTTCAAAATAAACTGATCTGAACACCTGAAAGATCACACACAAACAATTAAATAAACTGTTATAAACCGGTATCCAAGAAATTCAATCCTGATTTCTATAACCTTGTACCGGATCTGCTTCAAAGAAACTCAATCTTGGTTTCAGTGAATCAACTAGACCAGTTTAACAGAAACTTAATCTTAGTTTCAAACTAAACTGATCTGAACAACTGCTTTTTAAAAATCGTTATAGATCTGTAATTCCAAATCTGTACATTAAAAATATGTTTATTAAAACTGACTTCCAAAGAAACTCAACTTGGTTTCGACAGAAAACAGTTTATAATTATAAAATCTGTTAATAATAATTAATCCGATTTAACAAAAGTGATTTTAATTCTGTTACACATAATCTGTTTTAAGACTGTTGGGAAACTGTTACACTTTTATTAATAAAATCGAATTATAATACAATAAATTAAATTAACAGAAAATAAATAACAGAAAATTAAATAACAGACAGAAAGGGGTAGAAGCAGAAGACAGACACTATATAACGATAAGTAAATAAAAGCAGTAAAAGGTCGTGGAACGAGGCTCGTGTTTAACACGATTCCCTTAAAACAGATTCGCCGTCTGTTTCCCAGGGTACAACGTTCAAAGCTGTTGTACAGCCGGACCTGACAAACTTGCCTGAAAAATCACGGAAGCACTTGTGCGTTTCTGATCGAAAGAACTGTTGGAACTCGGTAACAATGGAGCTGTATTTTTTTTCTGTGTCAAAAACTGAATGAGCAAGGTTTAATTTATAGGCAATACATGTCTTGGTCACCAAGACAAAATATCTACCAAAAATTAAATTGATTTGCATATATGTTATTTCTATAACACGATTTGCATATAATCAAATCACATAAATTATTCTGTCAAGACTTATTCATAAAGTCTAAATCTATTCCTAAAATAGATATACACAGAATATTCTGGAAAAATAATCCCAGATTTTGTGCCTCACTTTGAGACACGATATCTCATTCATATTAACTCTATTTTAGAAAATCATTTTTTTCCAACAGGATCTCCTCGAAAGGAATTACTAGACTTTCAAGGTTTAACTCTGAAGAAGACATTGTTTTTTATATTGTTGATTATGTATTGTGTTTGCAAAGTGATGATTTAATCTAAAAGCTTGTAACTCTACTTATAATCTTATATTGTCCTATATACTTGATAAAATATAATAAACTCTTGACTTAAACAAATCTGGAACCCAACCACTTGATATATGTACTACTTATAAAGGAAATTTGCCTTATCCTTGAATTTTCAACATTGAATCTTGAAACCTTGAAAACCTTAAAACTTAAAAGTATTTTCGGAAATACTGAAAGTTAAAAACTATCTATTAAAGTTAAAAACTATCTATTATACTAAAAGATACAGTCCTTAAATTTAATGAGACTGCATCATTAAAAGCTTTGTATTACCCACAAAGCCATAGTTACAAGATTGTGATGCAGTATCCAAGTTGTTCAACACTTAATGCAGTAAACCGAAACTCAAAATCACGATGGCTTACTTCTAGTGTGTAGGATTAGTCACAGTCATTCCAATACCCCTGTTACGAATAGCTGAAAATATGCTCTTTGAAGTTGGTAAATTCACATTTCCTGCTGATTTCGTTATTCTGAAATGATAGAAGATAGCAAATCATCTTGGGACGAATCTTTTTCGCAACTGGTGATGCAAATTTCGAGTTAAACATAAACAACTCAATCTTGGAGTTGAGACTGAACGAATGATCTTTAATATTGATTCTGAGATGAAACATTCTTATTCGAAGGCAGTTTGGTCCCCTGAAGTCTTATAACTTAATTGTAATCTCTGCCCGGTTGGCAGTTTTGGCCCTTGTCTTTTTAATTTTTTGTAATACAACTTTAGGCTTGGCAGTTTTAGCCCCTCAAGTTGTATTTTCTAGTTGCAGATGACTTTAGACTTCGACTTGACTTGGTCCTTTCCTTCCCGTGCTTGGATTTGTTTGTTTTTGGCTTTCTTTTTGCTCCTTTTCTTGAATATCCGTTTCCTGCACAATACAAATGCAAACATACATATACAATGTATTTTTGGTACGTTTTTAGTCATTTAAGTCCATTTCTAGTGGAAAATGGTATGTGTAATTAGGCACATACCACCACCCAATACTCCTGTCAAGCTTGTCCCTAGAATTCTTCCAACTAAAAGTCAGGTGAAGATTAATCTTTATGTACTCCTGTCAAGTTTGGTATTCTCAGGGGTGACCTCCCTTAGGGGGAGATTGTTAGATATTAGAAAAAGACTCGGTCACCCCGTGTATTTTACTGTTTATTATAGCTCGTAGTTTAATAGTTAATAGTACGTTTTTTGGTTTTAAGTCGGGTACGAATACCCGGTATATTGTAAGTACTATATAAGCCTCTTCCAACTTTGGAAGAGGTAAGCTAGTCATTTTACTCTTTTCATAGAAAACACTTTTTCTCTCTCTAGATATTCTCTCTCAAGTGTTTCTCTCTCTAAGAAACTAGCCAAATCCAAGAATCGACCCCGTGTTATGATATAGGATATACCTCAGGAAAGGATTTTGATCTTGAAAGGTAGGAGGAACCAAAGCGAAAGCGGAGGCACCAGAAGCAAAGGTGGAAGGAGACGGAGTGGCAGGGTAGCGTACAGTTCTAGTCAGGACATTAACATCCGACTCAATGATCTTCACCTCTTCAGCTGTAGCGGATTCTTTGGTAGTTTCACCAACATCCCCGACATAAGGGATACTTGGTGCAACAATAAACTGATCAGCACCACAACCAGTGGAAAAAGTTGAACCGGAAGCATGATTCACTAAGGCCTTGACCTCATCCTCTTTAGCCTCTTCCGTTCCCATCACTAGAAAAGCTTGAATATATAATTGTTTCTCATCAGCACATGCTTCTAATTGCTCAAGCAATGGGAACGGGACATCATTTAGCGCATTGAGGGAATCTGCATAGACCTCCACATCATTTGGATCATAGGAAGGCATATAATTAATTCCATTCCCCTTCCGCCCATGAACATTAGCAGCCTCAAGACCCTATCTCATACCATCAGAAATAACAACAGATATATAAGCACCAAGATGGGTTTCAAACAGGTCGCTCTCTTTGAACTTGTTCATGAAATAAAGGAATCCCTTACCAATGAACCAACTCTTGGCCTCGACTGTGTCCCTAAATTCCGAGGGGATCTCTTCCTCATGCTCCCTATCCATATTAATAGAGCGCATCCAGAGTTGCCATACGTTCATTATTTTTTTCGGGTTGAGAGGCCAACATTCGGGCAAACTCCTTTACCTCAGCCTCACCATCAACTTGACCTCGGAGACTGCCATTTTAGTATTCTAACTGAACTTTTTCCCAAAGCAAATCCACATACTTGCCATTTATAGGGATAACTCAGTCTCTCATTCAAAGTAACGAGAAAGCAAACCCAAAACCTTGTCAGCCTCTACCTTTAAATCCTTGATCTGTTTCTTAAGACGAGCCACCTCTCGATCAACCTCCTCTTTTCCCAACTTCAATCAGGCCATCTCCCTAGAGGGTTTCTCTTCTACAAGCTTCTTCAATCGGGCGATCTCCACCTTTCTCTCATCAATCGCCGCATCTCGATGTTGCACCCTCCTTTCTAACTTCCCCCTCATGTGCTCAGAATGTTCTAACCTCAAAAGAATTTTAGAAAATAATCTAATGTGGCGAGTGGCAGTGGTATGTGTTTAAATACATATACCTTTGACCACTAAAACCGGACTTAAATGACCAAAAACGTACCAAAAATACATTGTATTTGTATGTTTTGCATTTGTATTATGCAGGTAACGGATATCTAAGAAAAGGACAAAATCGAAGCCAAAACGACAAAACCGAGCACGAGAACGGAAAGACCGTGAGAAGTCAAAAAGACAAAGTCAAAGTCAACAAAAAAGTCAAAGTCAAAGTCAACCCCGGGAAGTGGCATTGGAAAAAGCATCTAAAACCGAACCCGAAAACCTAAATTGTTAAAAGTGGCCCCACCCGTACCCACCTAGTGGGCCCGGGTCAGCCCACTTATATATTACAAACATTAAGCCTTATAAAAAAGCCCAACACCTTTTCAAATTACACCCGGCCCAACAACAAGCCCAACCCCCCTTTATAACGACCTGTTAACCAACACCCTC
>BQNB010131781.1:0-18731 GCA_026074375.1 Tanacetum coccineum | reverse complement strand
TTCCCTTTTCTCTCACTAATAAAATGGCAACTTATTTGTTTAATCCTCCCCGACCTCCGGATCATGTCTCTTGTTATGTGAAGCTTTTGGGATAACACATCCATTAAGCTAAAATCCACAACCCTTAACCAATTGACTTAAAATGTAAGAAACAAGCTCAAATAAGCTTTTAGGGACTTATTTGAGCTGAAATAGAGCTTGAATACACATTTAGCTTATTAAGACTTTTAAGTAAATTGCATAAGAGAAAAATGAATTAAAAGAACACAAATGATTTTAAATGAAAAGTGCTTTTTATTAATTAAAAGAGAATTACAATAAGCTGAGTTTCATTACATTAAGCATAAAATAAGCTGTAAAACCTACTCTACACTACTACTACTCCTAGATGCTTCCTACTATGTGATCTCCACTCCTATTTATAGTGAGATAATGAAGCTTCTAGCCCTTTGAGACGCTCCCCCATCTTCAATCCTGGCCTTTCAATCCAAACCGCCTCATTTCCATTAATTTTGGACCCTTGGATTATGTGCACGCAAAATAAGACTTTTTAAGAACAAACCAACTGCTACCACTACTTGACTGAATTTTATTAAAAACTTAAAATGCTTTTCCAAGGACTACTAACCAAAAACAAATTGATATTATGCATTAGAGACTTATTTTAAGCACTAAAACAATTCCTTAAACAGACTTTCAAAATAATTCAATAAAAAGTATTTTTTTGAAAAACCAAAAACTAGCAGACATGAGATTTTCATAAAATAGGCTAGAAAACTTATCAAATCCTATTCTAAGCTTAATAACACTAACATTTAAACTGAATTAAAGCTTATGAAAATCCATTTGTATACCAAAAACAGACTGCACATTGTTCTTTTACATTATAGATGCTTATCCTAAACACCCCTTTAGACTTTAAAAAAACATTTTTAAACTAAAACAGAACAAACTAAGTTTTGAATTGCTTAAACAAATTAAGAACTAAGATGATTAAAGTCAAATAAGCAAAAACTAAGAGAAAATAAGCACTAAATAATAAGCTAGATTAATAAGCTAATTTGACTATGATAATGACAGATTTATGACACTTAAGATTAAATGTAAAGTAAACTATAAACTGGATAAGACAAACAATCACAGAACTAAACAAGCACAAATAAGCAGAATTATAAGCTGAATAAGCAGAATTAAGCAACATAGGAAGATTAAGCTAGAAAGAGTAAAAGAAAGTGTACCTTAGTCCTCTACTTAAACAAGGACAAAAGTGCTCAAAAGACTTATCAACTTGCTCTAACTTATCAGAGATAAGCTGGTAAGAAAGCCACAAGCGCATCCCTTTTTGGCTTATCATCCATTAAGCTAAAATCCACACCCCTTAACCAATTGACTTGAAATGTAACAAACAAGCTCAAATAAGATTTTAGGAGGTTATTTGAGCTGAAATAGAGCTTGAATACACATTTAGCTTATTAATACTTTTAAGTAAATTACATAAGAGAAAAATGAATTAAAAGAACACAAATGAATTTAAATGAAAAGTGCTTTTTATTAATTAAAATAGAATAACAATAAGCTGAGTTTCATTACATTAAGCATAAAATAAGCTGTAAAACCTACTCTACACTACTACTACTCCTAGATGCTTCCTACTATGTGATCTCCACTCCTATTTATAGTGAGATGATGAAGCTTCTATCCCTTTGAGACGCTCCCCCATCTTTAATCCTTGCCTTTTAATCCAAACCGCCTCATTTCCATCAATTTTGGACCCTTGGATTATGTGCACGTCACATCCTCCAATAGGATATCCCCGGATTGCCAGCGTGGCTTAGTAGTTGTCAGATGTGTTAGTTTAAGCTTTTGGAAGGATTTGAGGCGTGTGAGGGTGAATGGGTTTTACCCTGTGTTTGTGTAAAAATGGGAGGGAAAGAAAGAGTGAAAAAGAAGTACAGTAACATCTTTTGACCTGTGTTATATGTTTTAAGTTTGGGCTTTTGTTATTTCATTTAGGCCAAGATTTGGTTTAAATGGTAAATGGATTTGGACTTTTGGTTTTGTAAATGGATTAAAGTGTTATGGCTTATATTTAGTATAGATACAAAGTTAATGGGCTGACCCGGCCTATTAAAATAGGTACAGGTTGGCCCATTAAGGATGTATACGCCTTTGGCTTCGGTTTTCTGCGCTCTTTCCATTCTCGTGCTCGATTTTGTCCGTTTGGCTTCTTTTTTGTCCTTTTTGTGATATATCAATACCTGCAAGACACAATCCACGAAATACACATATACAATGTATTATTTATGTATTTTTGGTCATTATTGGTCTTTTTAGCTTGTTTTATTAGGTAAAAGGTATGTGTATTTAAGCACATACCAGTGAATATCCATTTGGGGGAACATGCAAGAGATCAGCAAAAATATTCTCACGCTTGCAGAATACTTCACATAAACCATACTAAGTGAAGTAGAATACACTACTTCCCCTTGGAAGTTGAACTGATAACTTCAAAGTACACATTTCCCCCCATGATGGTTACGAACTCTCAGAAGCATCATTGTTGTGTAAGCTCATATTCTCAAGAAGTTCTTGTCTTAAGCACAAATCTTGAAAAATTATAAATATCGTTGAAGAACTTTGAAAATTTTGCTTAGACTGTGAAGTACCATTGTCGTTTAATAGCATAAAAAAATCCCGTGAGAATTGCTGATCACATCTTAACCCTTTAAACTATTTGGCTAACTTACCAACCTCGTATTCTGTCGGCTATCTATCGTGACCACATGACGAAGTAAACCCGATATTCCAAACTTGAAACTAAACTACAATCCCTCAAATTTGTTACTTAAGCTTGCATTGTTGTTGATTGATGAACGGTGCAGAAGCAAACCTCTAAGTACCCTATACCGAACATCAAAAGTATAAGAAGTACAACACCTCTTGAACCTATCCACATATGCATCTGCGTGTGACACTGATTACTAAAACACAACTCCTTTAAGTAATAGTCATACATTGTGTAAGCAATAAGAAACACTAACAAGATTGATCCGAAGGTCAGGGAAGATTGAACAAATACTTAGCCATATCATTTAGAGAGAGAAAGGAAAAGATGTGTATGGGTTTTAGAAAGAGAAAGAACACACACACACCTTATGAGAAATGATACAAATGAATTCTCACCCCTCTATGGAAGTATGGAGGGGGTATTTATAGGTCAAGACAAGGGAAACTATTCCAACTTAACAATTCTAGTCCCTGCGAGTCTTGCCTAATGATAACTAATGTAATTCCGTATAAGTCCTCATATTTTAAGGCTAACAATCTTCCCCCAATATGTGGACATACGGAATTACTTACAATGTTCCTATTAAGTACAAATACAACATGATAAAATGACATCCAAGGCACTTCCAATGCCGAAGATTACGTCTTTGTCTTCTAGTCTTGATACTTGTACTCCAACTTGGATCTTCAGTGTCTTTAATTGTACAGGAACCATTGTAGTATGCATGAGTTGGATTAACTTCCCCCAATTCATGCAGCATGTCTTGAAAAGCTTTCTTTTTAGACTTCTTTTTGGCGAAGTTTCTGAATCAGCTTCCCCCCAAACCAACATCCATATCTTGAGCAGATTCTGAAACGTTGATGTAGCTTGAAAAAACTTCTGTTTGACATTTACATGCACAGCAGAATTTTGTAGAGGTAGAAAACCATACCAAATACTACTGCTACTTTTCATTAGGTCTTGGTGAATATTTGTTCGGGGGTACATGCAAGGAATCAGCAACAATTCTTCTCACGTGTGCAGAATACTTCACAAACCATACTTAGTAAAGTAGTCTACACTACTTCCCCATGAAAGTTGACATGGTAACATCAAAGTCAACTAAGTCCTGGATGTACATATTTTCCCCCATGATGGTTGCGAACTCTCGGAAGCATCATTGTCGCGTACGTCCATATACTCGAGAAGTTCTTGTCATAAGCATCAATCTTGAAAAGTTATGAAAGACGTTGAAGAACTTTGAAGGATTTTGCTTAGACTGTAAAGTGCCATTGACGATATGTAGCTTCAATTATCCTATGAGAATTGCTGATTACATCTCAACCTTTAAAATCTCTGACTAACTTACCAACCTCGTATTCTATCGACTATTGTTGTGATCACTTGGTGAAGTAAGCCCAATATACCAAACTTGAAAATGAAGTGTAATCTCCTAAATTTGTTACTTAAGCTTTCGTTGTTGTTAATTGAAGAATGGTGCAAGATTAAATCTATAAGTACTCTATACCCAACCAAAAAAGTATAAGAAGTACAAAACCTCTTGAAATTATCCACATCATCTTCTGCGTGTGACACTGAGTACTACAACGTAACTCCTTTAAGTGATAGTTAACCAGGTCTACAACCAACCACCCTAACTACTGGAACTAGATAATTCAAGTCTCAATCATAACCGTTGTATGTTTAAGCAAGTCATCAATCGATAGATTGAGTTTAAAGAAAAGGGGTAGAAAATAGAAGGAAGTCTCAATGATAAAATAAGTAGACGCCTTCGTGAAACCCACTTCAATCTCAAATAAGGGATACCAAATCAACTTCATGATCACTTGACATTAAAGTCCAAATCCATAGCCATTTTGACATTTTAGTGAATCTTATTCGGGTCATTTTTAGTGTTATGTATCGTGTTTGTTGTGTTGTTGTTCATGATTGTTGTTGAACTAAGACAAATGGTATTTTTGAATTATCATCAACGTATCAACATTGTCTAGTCCAACTTGTCGTAAAAGCATTTTATACCGGCTTAATCCATAACATTAATCCATATTAAATAGTCCAATTAACATCAACCCTGACCTAATCCAATATATAGCCATATAATTATTTTCGGCTAAGAATGACCCAACCCACGTATTGTTTAATCTCACCGGCCCAATCATAAAATGGAAAAGCCTAGCCCACTCCAAAATTGAATTAGGGATATATAAACCTGATAACCCTAATCTTTCTCATTCATGACCTAATCCTTAATAAAAAAACGCAGTCAAACTCACCACCTCAAAGAAAACATATGCCTTCCATTTTCTTCTTCATTTCACAAATTAGTTCACTAACCATTTATCCCAATCTCCTTTTATCAGTCCATACACAATTATCAAACAAAAATAAGTTCGACTGATTTCACCATCTTTCTATACGAACAACACGAATCAAGAGCTCCTGTTTCTTTGTTTTGACAAGGATAGCTTCTAGATCTCCATGGGAGGTCTCGGGTAAGGTTTGATTGTAAGTCGAGAGTCTTTTGAATCGAAACAGAGAGGGAATGAACCATACTTAGTTTTGTTCTCTCTTTAGGATTTCGTAAATTAATAGAAGTGTTGCTTCTAATAGATCAATGATGGTTTTTCCTATTCGTGTTTTTGATCTTTTGAGGGTCATGACATATCAGTTAAATAACACGAATCAAAAAAAGGAACTGAGATCAATTTCTAATTTTTTTTAGTCATCTTTGTGATTGGAGGAGATGGTGAGGGGTGGATTATATGTGACGAAGGGTATTAGGATTATTTATTGTGGATTTGTGGAGTTGAGGCTGATGTTGTTGATGTTGATATGGATTTGTGATGAAGGGTTTGTATTGTTGGATTTGTGATTATTTGTTGTAACAGGTTATTGTGGTATGTAAGTTTAATTTGAGTCTCTTGTGATGTCTTCGTTTCTTGTCTCTTTGTTGTTGGTATAGACTTGGTATGGATCTGACTCGGTTGAGTTTGACTGGGTCAACTCGGTAAATACCAAGTTGACTCGGTTTGGGTTTGGGATGGTTGCTAATTCGTGTGACTTCACAAAATTGCTAATTCGTGTGCTTCACACAATTGCAAATTCAGATTCTTCATAAAATTTGCGAATTCGTGTGACAAAGTAAACTGCGAATTCGGATGTGAGACAAATTGCTAATTCGGGGAACAAAGAAATTGCAAATTTATGTGACAAAGAGAGTTGTAAATTCGTGTCCTTCTTTGTTGCTAATTCGTGTCCTTCTAAATTGTACAAGCGTCCTTGTCTTGTCATTTTGAAAAAACACAAAAACTGTCATTGACAGCAAAAAAAATGGATCTATGACCTGTTTCCAAACCATGACCAAAAATAAGCTTCAAGAAGCTGTTTACCTAGAAATTAAGCTTGAAAATAAGCATATTCGCGTCAAATAAGCCCAACAAAAACTTGAGTGCGTAAGCAGTTTTAAAGCTCTAAATAAGCAAAACAGACACGAAAATAAGCCAAAAGCAGTTAGCTTTAAAAATAATCTCAAGTACGAAATAAGCATGACCAGAGTACCTACAAAAACAGACCCGTAATAAGCTGTTTATCAAGAAAGACGCAAATCAAAGCACTCACAATAAGCTGTGGCCCAATACTTTAAAAAAATTGTTAACTAGCCACGAACAGAACATCAAGAAAAAAGAAGTGAACTTTTGTTGCAAGAAAAAGAATTATGACGTGGCTTTTTATGACCAAATCCCACAAATAAAGCTGAAATAAGCTGAAAACAAGAACACAAACAAACATGACACAATACACCCCTGTAGCTCTGATGCCAATTGTAAGCAATAAGAAACACTAACAAGATTGATCCGGAGGTCGGGGAGGATTGAACAAATACTCAGCCATATTATTTAGAGAGAGAAAGGAAAAGATGTGTATGTATTTTAGAAAGAGAAAGAACACACACACCTTATGAGAAATAATACAAATGAATCCTCACCCCTTCATGGAAGTATGAAGGGGGTATTTATAGTCCAAACACAACTAAACTATCGTCAATAGTCTAATCTAGTCCCTGCGTGTTTGGCTATTTTATCAACTAATGTAATTTTGTATAAGTCATCATATTTTAAGGCTAACACATTGTGAGTACTACAATGTAACTCCTTACATCAAGTATAACTAGATAATCCAATTCTCAATCATAAGCTGTATAAGTTCAAGCAAGTCATCAATCGATAGAGGGGGTTTAAAGAAAAGAGGTAGAAAGTAAAAGGAAGTCTCGGTGATGAAATCAATGTTTTGAATCCCAGTTTGACCTGGCTGGGTCAACCGGTTGAACCGGTTCAGGTCAAAAAAATGGGTCAAATTAAACCAGGTTTTATATTATCAAAACCCGGTTAGACCCGTCGGGTTTGAAGTGACCCGGGTCAACCTGGTTCTCGAGACCCGGCTGGGTTTTGGTTTTTTCATGTTTTTTTACAAATAAAGCAAGTTTTTTTATATATATTAGTGACGTAATTTTATTTGTTACATGTTATTTTTGTTAGTAAATAGTTTTTAGGCTTAATATAAGGTATATGTTAGACAATGAAAGAAACCCCACGGGTATTATGCGTATTATTGATGACTATTTATAATGACAATTACATAGACACCATTAAACCCTAATGGACCCTAAGCCCACTTACAGACTTGGGCCGACTAATCTTTATCATCTAATACTCCCCCGCAGTTCGGGCGGCCAAATCACAAAAGCTCGAAATGGAGTAGAAAACAAAATAAAACATTAAAGCAATAACTAGTTATTTGATGAAGACAACTGACAGCAAGCAGAGACTGATCTTCCAAATAGAATGTCACGAATTAATAACCCAATGTATCATACGAGATAAACCAAAGTATCCCGAACCAGGATAAACCAAAGTATCCTCATTTTCATACGGGATAAACTAAAGTATCCCGAACCAGGATAACCCAAAGTATCATTTTTCATACAGGATAACCCAAAGTATCCCTTTTTTTAATAACCCAAAGTATCCTCTTTTTTCATACGGTATAACCCAAAGTATCTTTTTTTGCAGATAACCCAAAGTATCTTTTTTTCATACGGAATAAACCAAAGTATTCCGGACCAGGATAAACCAAAGTATCCTACCAGAGAATAAACCAATGTATTCTCCACCAAAAACCAAAAATACATTTTTTTCTCAATGAAAGGAAAAGTAAACAATGTTTTTTTAGATCAAACTATATTTTATATATAAATCATAAAATCCCTATCTAACCTAATAATGAATGATAATTAAACCTCCCCATGCATGGTTTGGATACACATGGATACTGCTACATTCACCTATTCTTCCTTCTATTGAGGCATCATGTTTAGATCGAATTCTAAAGCTTTCTTACTACTCAAGTTACTCACATCAGAAGAAGATGAAGACTTAGAATCAACAGGTGTGCGAAGGAGGAAATTTTTTAGAGATCGGTAGTGGATAATTGAGAGGGTTAGGGTTTGTATAACACCCCGTGTTTTAGGATCATTGTACGTCGTCAATAAATTCACTATTTATTTTAGTATTGTACGCGTTTGCTTTTAAATCGTAATCGTTAAGTTAAATCGCGTAAGCTAAAAATTATCATTCAATGTAAACGGGCATCAAACAATTAAATGTTTACATCAAACAAGTGTTAAGTAATTATTTTGAGGATATTTATTAACTTTGTTCATTTTATTTTTATTGGTTGCGTAAAGTGTTTATGTTTCGCGATAAAATACGTTTAGGCATTCCCGGAACTACAAAAACTTTTCTGCGCTTCAACAAATACCCATTTTTATACCCAATACCCAAAGTTTTATAAAAATGCACCCACATATATCATATGGGCCGAATTCTATGCAAGAAAAACAAACCAAGACTTAAAAATTTCAAGTAGTCATCTTTTACATAAAAGCTACAACTTGTATCTTATAAATTATACTAGATATTTTGTATAAAAGATCAAAGAACCAACTAGTCTTTTCCCTCCTTATTTTCATGGGATGATTCACAACCTAGGGGACATAAGAACACATTTTACTAACTAAGGTACATGTACAACATGAGCTTATTAAAACCTAAGACTAGTGACAACTAAATTTGACCACTATTTCCCCAAAACCCTCCATATTGCCGTCCACCCCACCCCCCTTGGACTAGTCTTTGGTCTTTGACTTCACTAAGCAACTAGGAACTTGTTGTAGCAATATATATATGGTACTTTACTAGTATTTTCTCACACACTTCACTCCTTAACAAGAAAATTTCACCATTTTCTCTCCCTTTGTCTCTTTAACCCACGGCTCAACCACAAATACCATACACAATTCACACAATTTATTTTACCACATATACAAGTGATCTAGGTTCATATTTAAGGCATTCTAAGGGGTATTGGAAGCTTTGTTGGTTGATTAAAAGAGGTTATACAAAGGAAAAGCAAGATTAGGGTTTCATTTGGTTTTAGGGTTTTCAAGTGTTGTTTAGCTAAACAAGGGTTTAGGTCATATTGTTCATCATCCTACTTCATATTAAGGTTACCTAAAACTCTTAATCTCTTTAATTTCATGATTTTATGCATATATAATGTGTGTATAGTTAATCACCATCTAAGAACTTATTTACATGTAAAATGGAATTTTTACTTATGATCATGATATGATAAACTTTGTCATGTGCTATATTGTTGATTAAGAACATGTGAGAATGGAAGTATATATATTATATAAGTATGGTTTATGTATAAAAAGTGTATATGAACAAGTTACCTAAAAAGTGTATATATAAAAGTTCATGAACACATGAGTAGGTAAACTTATGGATCTTGTGATTCTTGGATAATATTTGGACTAATCATGGACTAAGGACCCTAGGTGTGTAAGACATGTGATATTAAGGGTTGTAATGGACTTGTAACAAAGTGGTTAAGCTAAAAAGTTATAAAAATAACTTTTAAACACATTTTTGACAAAAAGACCAAAACTTTCTGTTAGAATTCGAATTATAACCTATTGATTTTATGTTTTTATAAAATACTATATCTCATGAGGATTCCAAAAAGGTAAGAAACTCGAAAAACCGATTTATAACGAAGGAGATACGTAATTTACAAGTTACGCGATAATAAACGCGTTTATAAAAGAAATTTTATAAAACTCTTTAAGATTCACCTTTGGTATATAAAAATGATTATTTTTCTCAGATAATACACATTTTTAGGATTCCAAAACATTAAGAATCGTAATTTTAGGATCAATAACGAAGGAGTTATGAATTATGCAAGTTTACGTTAATAAATACTTTTATAAAAGTTACTGTTCACATCTGATATATTTATTTTGAAAACATCATTCTTAAGTTAAAACTTTTAATTACGAAGACGTGCTCGAAAGTGTGACACCCCCATAAAATCACAACGCAGCGGAATACCACTTTGGGGTGCCACTTCATAGTATAAAGTACAAGTTACAGTAAACGACCTCAAAAGAGACGTTTGATAAGATGTCACATTCGATTTAAATAAATCAGAGTAAATTTAGGTCCCAATAATTTATGATTTAACAAGATTACCAGATTTCAATCGTGACTCATTTTGTCTATCTAAGGAAAAATAGTTATCGAATGTGAAAAAAATTGAGTCCTTGAGTTTTGTTGATATCCACGCGTCTCGAATGCTCCCACAATTGCCTCAGTCTAGCAATTATAATAAACCTGTGAGAAAATACATGCAAAACGTCAACAATAATGTCTGAGTGTAATTCATAGGTTTAGATCAGCCAGGACAGTATTTCAAAGTAATAACACTCCTCAACAGACTATCCCATTGCACGAACTCGCCACCCACTGCTATTCCAATCTTCATTGCATTCGAGCTCATTGACACCGTGAGCCTTGACGTTTAACACATATCTTTGTATGTAATTCTTGTTGCCCATAGACTAGGTATTATTGCATTATACTAAATTCTAAAATACAAATTGTCGTTGACTGGCGGCTCGAAAGGATTCGATTAAGACCCCCGGTCAGGTCTGTTCTAACCCATTAGATGTTATTTATTTGTATCTAGCGCTCTAGCCTTTATAGGCAATTAGACGTAGTCTGATGTGGGCCTCTTTGGGCAATAACTGTGTGAAAGCCTCATGCAATTGACCTCATTGTGGTTTGGGTCAGCATACCATTATAAGTTTCTTGTTGTCCTGGATTTAGTTAAAACAAGCATGTATAATTCATGTCATTAGGAAATTCATGCTGTAGGCAAGCTCAAAAAGTCAATTTAGTAAAAACATTTCTATGTAACGCTTATGTCGTAGTGAAAGATAGTTATTCGGTAAGAGATAAAGCTTGTATAAAAATGTATTTGTGTGTGTGTGTGTGGTAGACAAGTGTATAAATAGATTTATGTAAAAATTCATGTACGCTTATGTAGTAGTAACGTTTAAGTTATTCGGTTTTAATACAAGCATTATCAAACATGTATTAGAAATCATGTGGTAGAGCAAGTCAAAAGCCTTTAAGTATAAAAACATTCAGTGTTAACAGTTATGTTAGTAAGTAACCCGAATAAGTTGTTCGGTAAATCAAGGCATGTTATTCTCACTTCCTCAAAATGAGTTTAAGATAACCATTAAATGTGAAATGGTGGTGGAAAGGTGGGGCTATGAACTCACCTTGATTGAAGACCACAATCAATAATCAATCAATCACGAAGCGTCACCGATAACGAACTCGACCGCGACCTATAATTATGTCGCTCGGTTACTATATAATAAAGTACGACCGAATGATGCGTACATCGCAACGATAGAAATCGTATAAAATACACATGTGATGAGAAATCCACTTGCGCCTTAGATCCTAAAATCCCACAATATTAGGTTGCGATCGTTCTTTTATTTATATCATACATCGCTTAAGCGAATACTTTCTATTTTAGGAAACTTTCTATTTTAGGAAAGTTACCACATTTGGAAAGTTACCATTTTTGGTAAGTCTCGGCATCCAATTATATTTGTAAAAATATTTATTTATCTCGTCGAAATTTCGACTTTCAATTTGGTTATTAATTACCCATATCGGGATTATGTCCCGTATATTACCAAAGTTACTATTTTTATAATTTTATCCGTTCAATAAACTCGTTAACTCTAACTTGTTATATTCGTAAAAATAATAGCGTTTATTATTTTTATAAACGTTCAATAAGTCTTGTATTAACCCGTTGACTTTTTAAAGTCAACATTTGACTTTCTTTGACTTTTATACTTATATTTATCTTTACCCAAATCTGACCCGCGCCAAACGACCCTCTAAATCACATTTTCACGACTCGGTCAAAGAAGAAATTTTATGCAAAACGATATTCCGGACAACTTTTTAGTTTTAGTCGAGACCCGAAACTCGACAGAAAATGACCAAAACGCCCCTGCAAGAATCTGCTGGAACTTGACTATTTTAATAAAAACGCAACAGTTTGACCATCGGTTTTGACCCGCTATATCCCATTTTCGTGACTTTGACCAAAAAGAGATATTATAGAAAACGTCATTCCGGACAACTTTCGTGTTTCGCCGGAAGGCTGAAACGGACTCGAAAGTGCTCAAAACGCCTATTGAAAATCTGGACAGAACCTATTATTTCTATAAATAGCTGAAACAAAATTTATAAAAATTCAAACTTCTTTTGGCCATAACTTCTTCGTTATTAAGAGTTACGGGACGTTCGAATTACCGAAACGAACATAAAAATAAGCTCTTTCATATTCCTAAATCAAAAATCAATTTTGATAAATTTTCGGACCTCGTTTTCCGTGTCAAAGTTTCTGCTCGTTTTTATACTTTTCAAAACACATCAAAAACTCATTTTTAAGCTTCCATTCCAACTATAATATGTCTAATATGACCTATAAACAATACATGATCAAATCAATCGACCCATAATACGATCTAACCTATTCACGCAAGATTTCCCCAAATTCATCACATGCATTCACGAAACAATCGAATCAAGAAAATGACAAAATAAACATAAAAGAATGCTTACAAAGCTCACAAGAGCTAGATCGGACTCGATTTGTTCCTCCCTTGTCCTAGCCGAACTCGAACCACATCCCAAAACCAAAAACCGAACATTTTTCAATTGAACCGAGCTTGAAATATTAATTATCCATCCAAGAACAACCCACTTACCAAACGAAAACACTCGAATCTAACTCGAACTCTAACTAGCAAAATACCCATTGCATGTCGTATATTTTTAGTGGAAAACGTAGAAAATAACGAGGGGATTCGGAAAATATAAGTTGTTCGGGTTGCATGTAATTTTTCCGGCGACCACGGCGGTTTCCGGCGGCGGTGACCGGCGGCCGACGGCGACGGTGGCGGTTTCCGGTGACCGGAAAAGTTTTCCGGTGGTGGTGGTGGAGCTAGAGAGAAAGTGTGTGTGTTTTGTGTTATAAAATGAAGGAAATGGAAGTAAATTCCATTTATATAGTTCCTTATTTTGAGCTTTTGGCAAAAATAGTCCTCCCCTCCTTTTATCTTTATATTTTTGACACATAATACTTTTACTTAATGTTAAAAAAAAAACGACAACCATGGCTCAGGATTACACTTCTGAAATTATTTTTATTTTCCGTCACGCTTAATTTAGTTTAAAACATTTAATAAAACGTGTACACTCTAAAACGCGAGTTCGGCTCAAGGCAAGGAACAAAATGACGACATTCATAAAAATAATAAATTTACGATCTTAAAAATAATAACGAGTCGCGTCGTACATTTTTTTTTACAATGCTCGAAACGGTTCACGAACGCGCGGTCAAACGCGGATAAAAAAAGTCGAAAAGTATTAAAATGAAAAATAAATAAGCTATCGAAGCTAAAATATAGAATTATTGCTTTCTCAAACGTTAAAATGGATAAATATTCAAGGCACGATTCGCAACTAGCTAAAACGACGATTTTTGATAAAACGGCTAAAAACAAAAACAATAAACTCCAAAAAATTAGAAATAGAATTAAGGCTCGGTTAAAATATTGATCGTAAAATACGAGATGCTACAGAAAGAATCACTAAAAACAGATTTAAAACGAATAAAATACAACATTTACGAGTTTATGACGACAAATTTTATAAAAGTATATGAACAGTAAAAACCACTGTTCACCAGGGGACTAAAAATATGAAAATGTAATATTTTGATAACTCGTCTTAATACGAAAGTGTGGACATAAGAAACATACCAAACGGACTTAAAACGGGAAATTTACGTCGTTTTCACTAAAGAGATATATATAAACGTTTTAACTTTATAAATATGATTTCATAAACGCAATTAAATAGTGATGTAGCTATATAGAATTGTATATGGTATTAGTTAATCAAAGTGCTTAGTACTCATACGACATATAATTAATTAGGTTGCATTCAGCGTTTATCTGACCCATTTTGTGTGATAAATTTGATATTCATTTACTCGAGGTGAGTTCATAGCCCCACGTTTTACATTTTAATGATTTAAAAGTTTTGGGGTGAGAAACATATGCATGTTTTACAATTGGACGCAAGTGGACATTTCACATTACGATTACGTGTTTGCCTAAGTAGCGATAACCCTCTAAGCCCATTATCATGAACTGTCAATTACTGTTGTGAGCGCGAATCTTAAAAATAGATCTATTTGGGATTGACATCCCCGTTCGGGTGAGTCATACTCACTGTGCCAGTTTGTCGAACAACGAAGGTATACCATGTCGGACATAGGATGTTGTGGGTTATAACATCATCACGGGCAATGTTGGCAATTTATATTGCAATTCATACATGTCGAGCTTTAGTGTGATGAGCTTAGGAAAACGTAATCATATTTTATGATGTTTGTATCTGTTGCATTATCATGGGGAAATATTACGGTCCTACATTATACATTTTACAAACCTATGAATTCACCAACATTATTGATGATGTTTTAAAGCAATGTTTTTAGGAGGTCAGTAAGGCACGAGGTACAAGGGATACATTGGTGGTTATATTTTGGATGTCACATGCATAAAGATTTGGTTGCATTACATTTTGGGAAACATTTTTTATGGACTAGAATCTTTGAAATTTGTATTTTGAACAAGTGAAGCTTTGAGCTTTTGTAACAAATACTTTTCTAAATCCAATGTATCAGTTTTAAACGACTTTTTGGTCGTTCTTATATATATCTTGTGTTATTGATCTATGAAGTACCACCCTCAGACCCATATTCTGCTGCGATCCATTTTGGGGGTGTTACAGATTGGTATTAAGAACCAAGGTTATAGAGAACCAGGTCATATATTTTTGATGGACTATAACCGTTTTCAAACATCGCATTCATACAAAGAGATTTTCACAAGACATACATACACTAGTTGTTGCATTAGTTGGTTGGACTAGAGGCATTCATGATTGATATACATGTTATTATATACTACATATATTACATTACTATAAGAGTCTTATATTAATACTTATATAAGCTACTTTTGATTTTTAGATATTGTCATGCCAGATTTAGAGGATTTCACAATCACCTGCACGGCGATATCCAGTCCATTTGGAGGTTTGTCAGACATCGGATCTCCGGGAGTGGATGGACCACCCGTGATGCCAGAGGATCCGTATGCATATGTGGTAGCCGCTATTCAGGCCCTACCATCTCCTGATTATGTGCCTGGCCCAGGGGAGCCAGAGCAGGCACCACCTCTACCAGAGTTTGTTCCTGAGCCGCTATGCCTAAAGTTTATGCCACCAGAGGATAATGTACTCCTTGCTGAGGAGCAGCCAATACCTGCTGCTGTCTCACCACTACTGATTCACCATGCTATATCCCTGAGTCTGATCATGGGGAGGATCCAGAGGAGGATAATGATGAGGATCCTGAGGAGGATCCAGCTGATTATCCCACCAATAGAGATGATGATGAGGAGGAGGAGAATGGGCCCTCTGGAGATGAGGCTGATGATGATGATGAGGAGGACGAGGACGATGATGAGGAGGAGGAGGAGCACCTAGCTCCTGCCGACTCTACAGCTGTTGCTTTTTCAGCTGTTAATCATGTCACATCCATTGAGGAGACTGAGCCGTTTGAGACAGACGAGTCTGCGGCCATACCACCACCACATCCTGCATACCGTGTTACTGCTAGGATGTCAATCCGAGATGAGCCACCTATACCATTTTGGTCTGAGGCAGAGATTGCCAGACTTCTTGACATACCATCACCTCTACCATCACCACTCTCTTCATAGTCATCACCACTTCCCTAAATACCTTCTCCACCACCACCCCCGATACTATCACCACTACCAGTATCACCACCTTTACCTGTATCATCTCCACCACTACCGGCTAGCCCTACATATCCTTTAGGATATCAAGCCGCTATGATCCGACTGAGATCCGAGACACCATCTACTTCTCATTCACTACCATCAAGTACACCACCATCAAGGACACCACCACTCCTACCTATACCTTTACTGTAACACCCCCAAATCTGGGTGGCAGCAGAACGTTGAATATCCGAGGGTGTTACTTCATAGATCAATAGCACAAGATATAAGAATGACCACTAAACGTGTCGTTTTAAAATGATACATTGGATTAACAAAATACTTGTTCATTACATAAGCTCATGGCTTTAAATTGTTCGACAATATAAGTAAAGATTTCGGTTTATAACAAATGTTCTCAAAATGTAATATGCCCCAAATCTTTAGTACTGACTCTCTAAAGAGTGACCCCCAATGTATCTTGGCACCTCGTGCCTTATTGACCTGAGAAAACATGCTTAAAACATCAACATAAAGTTGGTAAATTCATAGGTTTATGTAAATCGATTGAAGGACCGCAAGATTTCCATGTGTATGATTAAGCAACAGATGCAAACATCATAAAAAGTAATTACATTTTCCTAAGCTCATGACACTGAAGTTTGACATGTATGAATGCAATAAATTGCCAATAATGCCTGTGAATGATGTTCTAACCCGCAACATCCCAAATCCGACATGGTATACGTTTGTTGTCTGGCAAACCGGCATAGTGAGCGCTACTTACCCAAACGGGGATGTCAATCCCAAATAGATCTATTTATAACATTCACGCTCATAATCTAGTAATTGACAGTTCATGATAAGGGCTTAGTGGGTTATCGCTACTTAGGCAAACACGTAATCATAGTATAAAATGTACACTTGTGTCCAATTTGTAAAGCAAAGCATGTTCTCACCCCAAAGATGTAAATTATTTAAATAATTGTAAAACATGGGGCTATGAACTTACCTGAGTAGGTAGTCCTTTGTGAATGATAAATATATCCAAGTATGGCAAATGAATCACACCGCCAAATACCTAAGTAAATACGGCCAGTCTTAGTCTACAAGTTTAGGCTAACGACTTAATGCATAAACTATAATAAATTGCTAGTTTATATATATATACTGTTATCACTTGTGTGGTGGTGCACATGTTTATTGTATTTGTCTTTACTTGTTGGCTCTTGGGAAGGTATACGACTAAGTATAGATATCGCTAATAAATATACATTTATTAACCTGATAGTTTATACACCGATAAACCTTGACTTTAAATACAATAATACTTTTATTATATTAAGTCCAGTCCGACACTTCAAGTATTTATAAAATCATTTAAGTTTTATAACATACTTTTAAGTTTCTAAGTTTGATAACTTTAGTCCTTTTATTTAAGTTTGGTTAAATTACACTTTTTAATCCCTAACTTTCCAAGTTGTCACTTTTAGTCCTTTAACTTTACAAAAGTTTTACTTTTAATATACGTTATTCCAAAATAGCACCTTATGTTTGAAATATGTTAAAAACAGTCCTTGGACTCATAAAAATCAATATTTATAGTTTACACCCTCTAGTTTGCACTTTGACAATTTTAGTCCCTAATATGTAAAAATACATTTTAAGCCCGTTTAAGTTCTAACAAGTGGCAACAAGTTTTTTTAAGCTCCAATAAGCCATATAAGCTGTGGCAGCTTATAAATAAGCTCTGATTAGCTTATTTAGGCTTATTGGACCTTATTGGGCCCGTTAAGGTCCAATAAGAAATTTACATGTCCAATCTAGTTTTCAAAGGTACATAGGCCCTCATTAAGCTTATTTAAGCTTATTGAAACAGTTTGGCATAATAATAAGCTCAGATGCCCTTATTTTGAGCTTATTGGACTCGTTAGTCCAATAACTCTAGCCCGAAAGGTTTTCAAAGTCCATTAGAGTTTCATATATGATCCAACTTATTTCTCTTATCTCAATAAGCACTTATGGGTATGTTTTTATTGCTCGGCTTATTTATATGCCAATAAGCTCGTTAGTAGGCTTTTGGGCCCATTAAGAGCTCGATAAGGGTTACGCGTGTTCAAGTTGATCCATTATAGGTCCAATAGCTTTTCTAGGTTTATAAATGACTCAATAAGCTGCATAAGCTGTGGTAGCTTATAAGTAAGCTCGGATGAGCTTATATTGAGCTTATTAGACTCGTTAGCCTGAAAATTCTAGCCCGAAGAGTCCAAAAAGATTTATACATGATATAGCTTATTTTTCCTAGTCTTATTAAGTACTTAAAAGTATAATTAAGCTATTTTTATTATACGGCTTATTCAATAAGCTAATAAGCCTCATTAATGGGCTTGTTAAGCCCGTTATGAACCCGATAAGGCCTCTTTCGTGTATTACCAAGCCAAACGAGCTCAATAAGTCTTATAACCCTTCAATAAATTCAAGTGAGCTTATTAATAAGCTGTGGGCCTTAACTAATGGATTGTTATGCCCATTAACGTCCGTTAATGGACTGTTTGGCCCAACATGATCCGTTAGTGGTCCGTTAGGCTTATTAGTGGTTTTAGGGCTTAGTTAGGG
>BQNB010131780.1:0-18731 GCA_026074375.1 Tanacetum coccineum | reverse complement strand
TTAATACTAACAGTAGCAATTACTCTACTAGTAGGAACTACATACCTACCAGTAGGAACTAATAAATATAAATATACCTAACATATTTGGATATGGTGATTATCAGATTGGGAATGTTACGATATCAAGGGTTTACTACGTAGAAGGACTTGGACACAACTTATTCTCCGTTGGGCAATTTTGTGATTCGAACCTTGAAGTTGCTTTTCGTCAACACACCTGCTTCATTCGTAATTTGGAAGGTGTTGATCTATTGACTGGATCTCGAGGAAACAATCTGTATACTCTATCTCTTGGAGATATGATGGCGTCGTCTCTTATATGTCTCTTGTCAAAGGCCTCAAAGATGAAGTCCTGGCTATGGCACCGACGTCTGTCTCATCTGAACTTTGGTGCAATCAACCATTTAGCTAGACAAGGTCTTGTTCGCGGTCTCTTTAAGGTTAAATTTAAAAAGAACCATCTGTTTGAGTTCATCTTGAGCAAGGGTATTAAAAAAGCAAGAAGAAACCCCACAAACCTAAATATGAAGACACCAACCAAGAAAAACTCTATCTTTTACACATGGATCTTTGTGGACCAATGCGTGTCGCAAGTGTTAATGGAAAGAACTAAATCCTCGTCATTGTTGATGATTACTCACGATTCACATGGGTTAAGTTCTTAAGGTCAAAAGATGAAGCGCCATATTTCATAATTAAGTTTCTCAAGATGATCGAAGTGCGGCTTAAAGTGACTGTCCGAAGAACCAAAACAGATAATGGAACTGAATTTATTAATCAAACTTTGCATGAATATTATGAGAAGGTTGACATCTCTTATAGTAAATTTTGTTTTCTCGCTCTCCACAGCAAAATGATGTCGTTTCTTGAAGACGTAATTCGTTACCACTCTAATTGAAAGCTGCCCGTACAAAGTTGATATATGCAAAAGCCTCCGTTTTCTTATGGGAGAAGCAGCTTGTAGGTTGAGTTGCTTACCGGATTTTACACCCAAAATACCGCATGTTACACCCAAAATCGTTCCATCATACGCCTTCGTCACGGCAAAACACCATATGAGATTTTACATGACAAACCTCTCAACCTATCATTTTTTCATGTATTCGGTGCACTCTGCTATCCAACAAATGACAATGAGAATTTGGGTAAGTTACAACCTAAGGCTGATATTGGTATTTTCATTGGGTATGCAACCACAAAGAAAGCATTTCGAATTTACAACTGACGTACCAGACAAATCATTAAGACAATTCATGTAGACTTTGATGAGCTGACTGCGATGGCCTCTGAACAAAGCAGTTCAGGACCCGCCCTTCATGAAATGACTCCTGCAACAATCAATTCAGGACTTGTGCCAAACCCTCCTCCTTCAACACCGCCTGTACTACCTTCATGACTGAATGGGATATTCTGTTTCAACCAATGTTTGATGAATCACTCACTCCTACACCCAGTGTTGATTTACAAGCCCCTAAAGTCATTGCTCCAGTTGTAGAAGTAATTGCTCTAGTTCCTGCTGTATCAACCATTCACCTTCTTCAACAAATGTTAACCAAGATGCACCATCACCATGTAACTCTTAAACAACACCAGAAACTCAACCTCCCATCATTTCTAACGATGTTAAAGAGGACAGTCATGATATTGAAGTTGCACACATGGGTAATGATCCATACTTTGGTGTCCCAATTCCAGAAGTTCCTTCTGATCAATCTTCATCATCGGATTCTATTCATACAATTGTACATCTCGATCACCAAATTTCTGAACACAATAGCAAATGGACTAAGGATCAGCCACTTGAAAATATAATCGGTGCACTCAAAAGACCAGTTTCCACAAGGCTGCAGTTACATGAGCAAGCTCTGTTTTGTTATTATGATGCTTTCCTCACTGCTGTTGAACCCAATACGTATAAAAATGCTTTGACTCAATCCTGCTGGATCGAAGTAATGCAAGAAGAGCTCAATGAGTTCGAACGCCTTAAAGTATGGGAGCTCGTACCCCGACCAGATAAAGTTATGGTTATTACTTTGAAGTGGATCTACAAAGTGAAGCTAGACGAACAGGGAGGAATTTTAAAGAACAAAGCTCGGTTAGTGGCTCGTGGTTACCGTCAAGAGGAGGGAATTGATTTTGAAGAGTCTTTTGCTCCGGTTGCAAGATTAGATGCTATAAGGATTTTTCTCGTGTTTGCCGCTCACATGAACATGGTCGTCTACCAAATGGATGTGAAGACTACGTTTCTGAATGGTAATCTGCGGGAAGAGGTTTAAGTTAGCCAACCGAACAAGTTTGTGGATAAAGATAACCCCAATCACGTGTATAAGCTAAAGAAAGCTCTTTATGGGTTGAAACAAGCTCCACGCGCGTGGTATGACATGTTGTCTTTGTTCTTGATATCCCAAGACTTCTCCAAAGGCTCAGTGGATCCTACTATGTTCATCTGTAAGGAAGGCAAGGAATTACTTCTGGTACAAGTATATGTCGATGATATTATCTTTGGTACAAGTATATGTCGATGATACTTCTGGTACAAGCATCTACACCTGAACTTTGTGACCTATTTGCTAAAATCATGTGTTCAAAATTTAAGATGTCAATGATGGGAAAAATATCATTTTTCTTAGGACTACAGATTTTTCAAAATCCTAGAGGCATCTTTATTAACCAGTCAAAATATGCCCTTGAATCTTTAAAGAAATACGGTTTTGATTCTTGTGACCCAGTGGATACTCCCATGGTAGAGAAATCCAAACTAGATGAGGATAAAGAAGGGAAAACTGTTGATCCGTCACACTATCATGGCATGATTGGCACCCTTCTTTATCTTACAGCCAGTAGACCTGACCTACAATTTGCTATATGCATGTGTGCCCGCTATTAGGCTTGGCCTACCGAAAAGCACTTACATGCGGTCAAAAGGGTCTTTCGGTATTTAAGAGGAACCGTTAATCGGGGTCTATGGTATCTGAAGGATTCTTCGATTGCTCTAACAGCATTTGCAGATGTGGATCATGCTGGTTGTCAAGATACACGCCGTAGCACATCTGGTAGTACGCAGTTTCTAGGAGATAGATTTGTTAGCTGGTCATCCAAAAGGCAGAAAAGCATTCCGATATCCAGTACGGAAGCTGAATATATTGCTATGTCGGGATGTTGTGCTCAAATTCTTTGGATGAGATCACAGCTTACCGACTATGGCCTTGGATTCAATAAAATTCCAATGTACTGTGATAACAAAAGCGCTATTGCCTTATGCTGCAACAACGTTCAACATTCCAGATCAAAGCATATAGACATCAGATTTCACTTTATCAAGGAGCATGTTGAGAATGGTGTGATCGAACTTTACTTTGTCAACACGGAGTATCAGCTAGCGGACATCTTCACTAAAGCCCTATGCAGAGAAAGAATTGAATTTCTTATCAACAAGCTGGGAATGTGGAGTTTTACGTCGGAGACTCTGAAACAATTGGCAGATGAAGTTGATGAATAGTGGTGGTACCTATTCAAATATCCTGTATCATATGTATATACATTAAAACCATAAAAACCAAAAAGATTTTTCATTTTTTAGAAATTTTTATAAAAACAAAATACAAAAATATAAAACTCATAAAACCAAAGAAAAAAATTAAAAAATCAGAAAATATAAAAAGAGGTAATAATGGCATGTCTTCTGAAAATCGATAACATTTACGGTCTTAGAAATGTCATTCAATAATGATACGAGGCTGTAAATGAAGTTCGAGCATAAGTTTAAATGTTTTCAAAACATGTCAAATGGCTTGCTATTATTTCAGATAGCAATCCGGTCTTCATCTTAAAGGCAAGTATTCTGTCAAAAAAGAAACTTGACCTCTCAACGGGAATTAATTTTCTTGGGCATGGTCTACTTTATGACCATGCAAAGGCTTGTGTTTACTTTGCAACACAACTCGTGCTTCCTATATACAATAAGTGTACGTGTCAGTGCACTTATGTGTCAAAATAAGAGAAATCTTATTTTTATTGATAAAAAGTTGTCTTCACAATGAATCGGTGTTTTCAGTAATCACAAAAGGATTTAAAAAGACAATTTGACCACTCAAACAATGACAACAGCTCTTTAAATAGAAAACGGGTCGTTATTTGAGGGGGAGAAAGTGTCATCAAATAATCTTTTAAAACGGTCTTTTAAAATAAGTCACGGAATAAACAGATAAAGTTTTTGATAATGACGGATAACAATTTCAAGGGGAGTTAATTTATATTAACTAAAAGTGCTTTAGATGTCATTTGTTTAAAACTTTATGGACTTATTTTCAATTTAAGACTTAGTGAATTCAGGCTTTAAACTACATACGACTAATATTGCCAACACCTCATAGTTTGTAAAAGACTTAGGAATGCTTGAAATAATGTACATAGTTTTTTAAAGAACCTAAAGTTGATTCTACGGAATAATTAAGATATATTGATTATTACCCCCCCCTATTCAATACACGTTCTCGAGTAAGTGTGTTGTACACGGTTTTTGCTGATTCCGACGTGTCGAAACCAGCAAGGGGGAAGGAGTAGATGTATACTTGATAGTGTCCTTGGCCTTCTTTTAAGGTTTGCTTCTTTTGTCTTTTGAGGTTAGCTTCTTTTAATTTTAGGCCTTTTTGAATCTTTCGGGTGCACTATTTCAATCTTATGGTGGAAGGGACATCTTATCATTAGCATGTATGCATCATTTGAGTCCTTAGGGGGAAGTGTTGGAAGTATAATTATTTAAAACGTGAGAAGAATTCTGTCTGATTCAATTAATGTTTTACCCGACCTGTCAATCCCTAAGCGTATTCTTAAAAGAAGTAGGTATATATGATAGAAGAGGTACACATAGGTATGATGATTCCTTTAGATTTTCAGTATCCTGTAGGAAGAAATGACTTCTTCCGAGACTTAGTTAACTTTGGATTTTCGACTATTTAGAGGGAATAATTATAACATCCGAGACTTATTTCACTTTGGTGTTTCTATTAATACATCCCTAACCAAATAGCGAACTGCGCACATCCGTGACATAATTGACATTTGGAGAAATAGTGCGGTACACAATTACTAGAAAGGGTTAATTGTTTGATAACATTAGGATAACCTATGGAATATCATACAACAAGACTGCTATGATGCTGCAATAGCAAGAAAATTTTGAATCTACACAAAGTGAAAGGCTAGAGGTTTAGGGAAGCTAAGACACATCCACCAACCACACAAGCACAAGTTACATGAATATCTTAATAATTTATATCAAACTCGAAAGTTTGATAGGCAAAGACTTATGTAACAAGTGAAAGAAATATTAAAAGCAATGTCAAAGAGTGCTTGGACAGAGAAAGATCAGATTGACAACTTCTTGAAAGAAAGAAGGTTAATGAGGAGCTTAGAAAAGGTCGTTGGTGGGAGATTGTACGAAGGAGACCTACGGCTGCTACAAAGGACCATATGATTTCATCATATGATGTTCTCATCATTCAGGTCAAATCTTCGTATATAATAAACATGTGAATATGTACATAAGTAGTAAAAGACTTAGGCTTATGTGGTGTTCGAGTACGATGATTTTTCAAGAATTTTTCACAAAATTCAAAATCTTTCAAAATTTCATTCTCAACACTATATCATATCCCTCATACTTTGAGGGGGAGCATTAAAATGTTCCTGATAGTTATTATGTAACATTTTGTCCCCGAACGTTTAATCAATTGATATCCAAAATATCAAGGGATTAACATTTTGGATAAGGGGAGAAAATGTGATTAAACTGAACCTAATTTGTATTGAAATGTGATCATATAAAATGGACTCAATGCACTCTAAACTTAACATGTACTACGATTACATTGCACATGTTAAGGGGGAGCTTTTAGTGATGATAAAAAACTTTCAAAGTGTAAATCTTTTGATATTTATATCAAACACTTTGATTGAAATTTTCAATGATTTTGGTTTTGATTGAGATGGAATACCCAAAAGACCGACCATGTACTTAAATTTATGAAGCTACAAGGTGGTTAGGCATAGGTATTCAAATCCTATGATCCAGCCAAAACCGGAGGGATCTACCCAGGGATGTCCACTAGATAGTGTAGAAGTCCTTAGGTAAGATACAAAAAGAGGAGAAAAAGTAAGAATCGGTTAATAATCCGACTGGAGATGGAGCTAACACTGGAATAATACCCAACAAGGTGTTATTTATGTAAGCTCGGTAAGCATTGAAGGGGTTGAAGAATGAAAAAGAAATGTAAGGATAAAGGGTGAAAAGAAAGAAGCCCTCCATACACTTAGGCAGAAACCGGGTCAATACATAATCTGTCAGAAACACTAAGTTGTTTTCTGACATTAAAGACAGTCATGGACCCAGTGACGCTATGCACAACCCTCCCTAGCCACTCAAGGTCTCTCAACAGACTCTTGTTTCATTTCTCACGGAGATTACACGTATTTCTATCAACTTTCTCACTCTGAGTTAGTTGATATTGAAAAGGTGGCAGTCTGCTCCAGCCTCCGATCACTAAAATCAAAGTGCACTATTGAGTATAGAGCCAAAAGAGATCATCCATAAATCTCATTAGGACACTTGTCAAATTATGCTTGTTATCTCACACCATGCGAATAACGAGAAATATATAAAGGGTCCTACGCATTATCCTTGTGATTTTACCAGAACATCCGAGTGGTATCATTCACAATGAAGATGGAAATCCTGCTTGAGCCAACATTAAACAAGCTCATGGTAGGTGACTTGTGCGATTCTATATGAATCAAACTTGTGACAACTGGAAAGAAACGATGGTGCGATTCCATAAGAATCAAACTTGTTCTAGGTTATGAATTGACGATTGATAATGAATTTTGAAATGATTAACACTCTCGATGTGTCACAAAACCACTTTAGCAAGTGACATGTCGATTTATTTTAAAATCAATTTTTCTATTCAATCGGTGAGACTTTGTCTTGCTGGTTCACTCATACCATGTTGTCTGCTTTGAGACGCTTTGGTAATGAGAACGGCTAGTGCAGCTGTGAAACCCTGTCAAGGAGGTTCTTCAGAATTATACCTGATCACAGGCAGTATTTATACTGATCAACGGGGAACCGTGGTTATTGCAACCGTATTCGACGAAGTGACAAAGACACTTTCGTCCATATCTGTTGATTATCACTAACCTAAACCTGCAGGTACTCCCGACGATTGGTGCAGCTGATTCCCGACGAGTCATGATTCATAGCCACATGCTCATACCCGACCGACAAACATAAAGACATCATGAAAGCTCAAGTACATGTTTCAAGACTTCCGCTACTCTGATACCGTACGTCTTTCTTGAAGTGACAAAGTATTAAAGTCAAAAGAATTTCAAAGAAGTTTCCGTCACTCTGATACCGAACGTCTTTCTCGAAGTGACGAAGTGTTAAAGTTAAAGAATTTCAAGAAAGATGCAACATTAAAGCTTTTCAAGTCAACAAATCAAGAAAGGTATGAGCATGTCGGTCCAGAAGTCACAAGTTCACAAGATGGAGGCAAGTTCACAAGATGGCGAAACAATTATGAATGGTTGATGAGCTCAAGGTGTTTTCAAAGAACACATTCAAGTACAAGATAAGGAAAAAGATCAGACCTAAAAGTCCTATATCACTACATCAAATCACAAGTTAATGATTGAAGTTAAAGACTATGAGCACAAGACTAAAGTCGAAGCATAGTATGCTAAGTTTAAATTTTTGTAAATTGGAGTGACCTCCCTTAGGGGGAGATTGTTAGGAACAAGAAAAGTCTCGGTCACTTCCAATATTAACTAGTCAAAGCCCGTAGTTAGTCAATGTTTAGTTTATAAGCTAATATGGCCCAAAGGCCCATGGAAAGCCTTATAAGGCCCATGGCCGGCCAAATAGGAGTATAAATACACCTCTCCATGCCTTGGAGAGGTGGTTGGTTGGTTGTATGTTTCACATTTTCCACTTAATGCATTTCATGTTCTCTACTTTCTCTCACTAGAAAATACATCCTTCCTCCCACTTTCTCTCTCTAGTTCTTGGTTCATATATCAAAGATTACTTGTATTCTACACATAAGCCAACAGTGTGATGCTAAATATATTGTTTAGTTTGATGAGAAAAGAGGAATTATCTTTAATTCCAACAAAGAAGTTATGATGATTGCTCCCAGAGCAAGAGATGTTTATGTTCTTGACATGACCTCTTCAACACAAGAATCTTATTTCTTTGCCAAAGCATTTGAAAGTCTAAATTATCTATGGCACAAAAGAATCTCTCATCTAAACTTCAATACAATTGATGAGGTGTCATTTTATACACTTTTTCGGGGTCGTTTAACCCCCTAAATCGTGCATTTATGCCCAAAAATAAGGTACTTAATCTTTTTTTTTTTTTTTTTTTGGTAGTTGTTTTTGTTGGTTTGGTTATTTTTTATTTTTTGGATGTTCCTATTTAGGTAGTTAGCATTTGGAAGGCATTTGGGGAAAAACACTGACTTAGGCTCATTTGTGAAAAGAAACGGACAAGACTATGCACCCTACACCAACACTCTCAAGATTATGTCTCATCGGCGGCGATGGCGTCACCAGTTTCTACATGACCCGTCACAACCCACTTCGTAACGGTGTCACAACCTTTCATGACGGAATCAGCTAGCACGACTCAACCCAAGATCTAGAATATTCTCTTTCATGATGGCGTCACGATTAAAATGCGACGCCGTCACAGTGACTTATCTATATATACAAATTCCATTTTTAGGGTTTTTAAGTGTGTAACTTTAGCGAGTAAAGAAAGAGACAAACCCTATTCGTTAGAGCTGACTGTTAGGGATAATTTTTAGGGCTCAAACCCTATTGTACTTCCTTCCAATTCATGTTTTAATCAAGAAGACATCTTAATCATTTTCAATATGTCTGTGTGTGATTCTTATCTGCTTCCTTACTTTAATCTTTAACATTGCATGGCTAAACAATCTATTTTGTTCATATTATGATTGTGTAGATTAAACTTAGAAAGTAGATCTTGATGATGTGCTTCTTGAGATGAAATGCATTTAGGTCTTAGAAACTAGCTTTTGTCTGTATCACTATTGATATGTCTAGGAAAACATGATTGTGTAGAAAGGATACCATCGGGTAACAGTCTTCATACTACCTTGCCCCTTAATATGGTTGATCCACTCTTAATATATTTCACATGCATTTAATATACTCTTGGGGGCCGGGTAATAGTCGTCATACTACCTTACTTTGTGTTTTGCCTCAACGGAATATTAAATAGACGGCGGGTTCATGTAATTTGTTTATGACTTAGAAAATAATTACATAGATCATCATAAGTGTGACAAAGCAACAACACTAGGAGAAGCAATCTAGGGAGTAATACATGATTAAATTGACCTAATCTTTTATTATATTGTTTATCACCGTAGCTTTTAGTATTATTTATTTAGTTTAATATCTAAAACCAAACAAACCTCTCAAATATATGATTTACTGCTTTCTTATAAAACATAAAAATACAAAAATAATCTTCTCTCAACCCTTAGAATTCTGTTAGACCATGATCAATCCTTCCCAACCTATTCCCCTAGAGAATGATAACAACCCTCGAGTCTTGCCTATACTAATACTACAACGGTTAGGTACTCTGCCTAAGGAGATGTAAAAACTTCTTGATAGGAAGTCCCTGTACGACAACCGCATTAAGTTTTTGGCACCGCTGCATGGGGAATAGTTAGGTTTTGATCATAGTTTAGCTTAATTATACTTGCTTGAATCCTTTCAAGGAAGATTTAATTTCCGCATATTAGCTTTCTCGTAGTCTATCTTTTTTTTTGTGTTTGTTCGTAATTTCCATTTACTATCCCACTCTTCACTATGGAGAATGTGAATCCATCATCAGCCTTAGGATCCTTTTCTTAAGAACCACCTGTCACTACTCACGCCAAGTTTATGGCTTGAATAAACAAGCTTTTACAAATGAGGCAAACCATTGACTTACTCCTCTTCAAAACCATGAATGAATTAACTAACCAATCTTCTGACTCCAAGATCTTCTGCCATGAGGAGAGAATTAAGAACGCAACAAAGAAACAATTTTGTAGAGGAATTGTTCAAGGATAGGTTCCCTACTAAGAAAGAACTAGCTTGCCATAAGGAACTATTAGGAGAACCTCAACCCTCTTTTCGACCCTAGAGCCCAAGATTAAGAGAGGCGACCCCTAGAGTTTGAAGATTCCTTGCGTAATCTGCACTGTCTACACGGGTCATGCATACATTAAGGACCTACAATCTCCTTGTAAACATCATGTCTCGATGCTAACTACAACAAAATAATAGAAAATTCCTTTCCAAGCATGTTTCGTAAAAACCCAAACCAACCATATAAGTTTTGCAACTTCGTTGAAAGAGCTAAAAATGTGCATATATTTATCTGTGGTTGCTTTGTTAAGTTTGTGGGACTATATGAATTTTAGAAGACTTGGTCAACATCAATTACAGAGTGTTAAGTGAAGTGTAGTTCTTGGGACAACCATTTTGCGCATAACATCTAAGCTCACTTATGATGAATCTTTAGGATTAATTAGGTTTTCCCAAAGGGATGATGAGGTCATATTTATAATGCCTCAAAGGACAAAGGAATTAGACCTAATATCTTCTTTAGAAAAGGATTAGTTATGAGGCATTCTTGTGGAAAACTTGAAGGTTAGAAAAAAGAGGTTAAGTATGTCCTTGAAAAGAGAAAGGGATATTACAAAGCTTGCATGAACGTTAGACGTACTTATAAAATAGATAGGGAAACAATTAAAAAACTCAAACCAACCACATAAGTATCATTAAGCTTAAGGAGTAAAAGGACTTCGAGTCTAGCTACACCTCGTAAAATAAAGAAAAGCGCTTTTTGGGAGGCAACCCAATATTTATTTTTCCCGTACATTAGGAGTGTCATGTGTTTTATTCTTCTGATTTTATTCTATCATGTTTCGAAACCCTAAATCATGTTCTTCAATCAACTAGCTCTGATAAGTTCTTCCTGTAACAAGGGTAAAAATATCAGCAGGATTTGCTCTAAAGAAGGATAGAATTTTTTTAGCACAGAAATCAAATATAAAAGCTTAGGTTCTGATTCTGTTATAGATGATCAATACTCCGTATCCAATCAATCAATACGTTGTATTGGACAAAAAGTTAGATAAGCCGTATCCGATGGTAGTGGATACGCCATATCGAGTTATCGACCAGAACAGTGTATTACAAAAACAATTAAATAAAACACACAAATATACAAGCAACCAATTATACAAAATATACAGAATATACAAGAATGTACACTAATCTAATTTACACTACTCCTAGGGTTAGATCTAATCTAATGCTAAAAACCAAAACATAAAATAAAAATCAAGATTAATTTTTACTCCCAGGCAGCGGCGCTAAAAACTTGATGTGTCATTGTGTGGTGTTTATTTATGATAGTTCAAGTTTTAAATTTATATTTTGCTGACTTAACAAAAAACAACACTTTAACGGGCAGTGTACCCGGTCAGTGGTAGATTTGTGGTAAGTAGGGTGTCAAACACTTGAAGCGAGGTTAAATCTCTCAATTTATTTATATTTTGGTTTATCAAATCTAAGTTAATTTTAATCTAAGTCAAACCTATGCTAATAATATGTTAGTTCTAATCCTAATTCTAACAGGTAAAAGGGGGTTTCAGCCTGAGAGACTGGCACGGGTTTGGTTGGTGACTACATTCAATTCAAGACACTTTTTAACCCACGTAAGCAAATTAACAAAAGATAAAAGAGCAGTCGATCCTTATGATAGAAAACTGTATTAGCCATCATTAATCCGATTAGAACGTTGCCTTGTTTATTCAATGCAATGATTACTTATCTCGAAGAGGCATATCATTCTTGGACTTAGGTGGTACTTCATCCTAAGACCTCGACACATTAATTCTGTCACAATCAAAGCATCTGCATAAAACATCCTTATTACTGATTATAATCTATCTTAGGGATTAAAGCAATGGTGATCTTGTTAAACCCTAGCTCATAAAGACTTTACCCACTTACTGCTTAACGGCAATTTATAAACTAG
Source organism: Tanacetum coccineum (assembly GCA_026074375.1). Lineage (NCBI taxonomy): Eukaryota > Viridiplantae > Streptophyta > Magnoliopsida > Asterales > Asteraceae > Tanacetum > Tanacetum coccineum. The sequence goes on along the minus strand of BQNB010131780.1, from coordinate 6,596 downwards.
TAGTCCACTTGTCCAACTATCCAATGGAATCAGAACAATATTTGTTGAATTATCTAGATTCACCTACTAGTCAACATGCTCAAGAAACCAAAGGTAATTTCCGTTAACTAGTTAAGCTAGAAGCGTATACTTAGCATGATTTTAGAAGGACAATATTTATGATCCTATGATTCTAGATGTATAAACGACTATATGGAGAGCTATCCCGACATCTAGATTACTTGGTCCGTATCACTAGATCCAGTTGAATGATAGGTCGCATACAAATTCAGATCTTCATAACAATGGCTAATACCCGAAGGTATTAGCCTTAAAACATCATAATTAAATACAAGAGTAACATTGTTTTAGCCAAGGTAAACTAACCGAGTTAACGAATGATACCAAAAACTGAACGATTATAAAAGTATAAGAAATTACATGTTATCTTCTATGGATTGAAATGCGTTCCAAGACCTCTTATGCTCTTTTTCTCCTCTAAAAATTGACTTTTGTGGTTTAGGTATTGAGAATATGATTTAGCACACTTAAAACTTGTTTTTTTATTTGTATTCTAGGGTCTGGAAGTCGGTTCGATACGGCATATCCAAAGGATTGGATACGGCCTATTAGAGTTTCTTGGAGTAGGGACCACGTTTGATATCTTCCAGAATATTCACATACTATATATTCGATACGGCGTATTAAGTCTCTCTGGATACGACGTATTGAGCTTCATTCCTTTGTGGTCTTTGGTGAGTGCAGGCACATATACACTGTATCTTCCTTAATGGATACGACGTATTGTAGTCAGAATCATCAATCTTCAAAATATCTTCGTTTAAGCTCTAAAATGCGCGTCTTTTGCTAATACACACCAACTACTCCATAAATTACTGTAATTCTCAAATACAAATGATAAGTAACAATTCTTTGGTATTAATTATATAAATAGTTCAAATTATATGGGATAAATGATTCTATAAAATTGATATTCAATATTGTTCTTCTTAGCATTATTGATTAGATTCCGCATAATCAATAGTGTTTACTCAGTGTTTCATTATTGATGCTTTAGAATTATCTAAAGGAGCAAACTCTTTGCAAGCTGAAGGTTAATATCTATTCAGTAAAACGATCCAACATCTTTCAATTAGATTTCAATGTTATCAAATCACCCATACACAATATGATGTACATAATGAATCTTTTAGTGTGACTTAAGGTTTCCATTCATGTGTTCAATCTCACCAGGTGAGATAGATCATTCGAGTTCACTCAATGATATTTCATATTGTACTCGGGCTTAATTCACCACATGTGTTTAACGTATCAAACATATCATTCCAAGGTTACATGTTTTATTTCCTAAAATTCTTATAAGAAACTTTATTTCAATCTAATAGATAAAACTTTACTTAGATAAATAAATTATTTCTAATTATGTTTAATAACATAATCTATTTTAGAAAAGTAAAAACAAATTTACTCCCACTAGCTTTGAGATGTACTCATGAGACATCTTATTTATAATTAAAAATCAAATCCAACAAGTGATTTATTTAACAATTAAACTTAAGATTATGCTCATTAGATACGTGCTTTTAATCTATACTTGGATTCTAGCATCTTTGTATACTTGTAAATATTATATTGATTCACAGAACCTTATTTGATTACATATCGTCTCTCGCAAGGTAATCAATTAATAAAGAGTTATTGAAATCCAATTTGTCATATTTCCTTCCAAGAAAACAAGTATGACAATTCTATCATCTTTATATAAATTTAAAGTTCGTAAATGAGGACGTTTTAATCATAATTAATTACTTGAGTATGAGTAAACACTTATGTCATTTGACGTGCAATAAATATGTATACAAATATTGTCCTTATGAGTTTTCTCTAAAAGGAAACTCATTTAAACCTCATCATCAAATCGATAGGTTAAAGATAAAACAAATTCCAAGAATATGATTATCTCATTTAGGACAGCATTTCTTCATTCATAGTCTTTGAGTCATTCATTAAATGCAAGATTTAATAATGCATCTCTTATGGTTAGCAGGTTCATAGAGATCCTCTAACTCATAATCCTCACCATTTATATAGAAACATATCATGAGGCATCCTTGCGGATCTATGAATATGAGTAATACCATTCTAAGGTTTATCATTTTCATGTTTAGCCTTAGTATGACATTCGCTAGTGCGTTTAGAAGGTTTATGTATCTTCTTCTTGAATTAATTCAAGACCTACAATACTCCCACTCACTTTTAGCAAAGTGAGACTCCCACTCGCTTCTTGTATATTTGAGACTATTATCAAATAACCCAGCATAATGAGCAACAGAAACTTGTTCTCGTGTGGGTTGTAGAAATGGTATCCCATCGTTTTCTTTGGGTATCCAACAAGATACATTTAACAGTTCTAGGCATTTGTCAATAATAATCTCCAAGAGATTTTTACCAAATTTATAACTTCAATCAAGACATAATGAGATACATCTCATTTATCTTAATTAACCTTCTAGGTTGGAGTCTAATTGGGTATATCAATGACATACTCAAATATCTAACCTTGATCTCTTTTAGGAGTTAAATAAGTTAAGGATCATCATGAATAAAACAATATCGATATATAGTTTGATTACCCTTGTTGGACATACCATAAAATGTGGTATTCCAATAAGATTGAACTTGTACTTTATGGCTTTTCCTATTATACCAACTTAAGTTAAGACATAATGGTATAAATAGTATTACTAAGCCAATTGCATCCTTTTATAAGTCTTTTGAGCAAGCCAACGATTTAATGTGTATGTACTAACAAGTAGACATAAACATCTAATACATTACTATTTGTTATAAGTCTTTGACCAAGTCAATGACTATATGTACATGTCTTTAACAAGAAGACATAATAGTATAACTTTTTTACTTTATGTTATAAGTCTTTTCATGAGTAAATGACTTAATGTACATGTCTTAACTAGAAGACATAACAATTATTAAACTAAAGTGAAATGAGTTCCAAATCATGGTCTCAATAGTAATTTCAAGTTAATCTCAACCTTCATGTTTATGATTTCTAAGAAACCATAATCATGTAGCTTCCTTTTTATCTTGACATGTTTTCTAAATAGGGCTACATACATTAAATGTGTAGGAGTCCTAGTAGAGTAATAGTTTCCTTACTTTTTAGTCAAGTAACCATTAATCATTGTTCTAAGTTGTTCCTTGCACACAATACAGATTTCTCCCACTTGTGCATGGTAAAACTTCTTTGCATAAAACAACACCACACTAGTTAGTTTGTTTGTATTGACAATATGGCAGTGTCAAGCTCATAGCTAGTATATATATAGAACTTCATCTATTAGCAAGTAATCGTGCATGTCTATCAAGGATAACTTTAAACGGAAGCGACATCTCAAAGGAAACAAGTTATCAAAGATAATACATAGTGATTCTTTACTAAATAAAGATGTTTCACACTTGGAAAGTAAATTATTATTTCAAGCCAAGCCAGAAATAAAGTAGGATGCCTATGAGGTAAACAGCTCATAACTCCCACTGGATTTGACAACATTGCAAGTTTGTCATTTTCATTTATAAAATACATTACTCCCACTAGATATGACAACATTGTGAGTGTTTCTTAACTAGTGAAAGTAATTGCAATTTATCTTTCCATTTATTCAATATCTACACATTATTGCTAATGTGTGAGTCACATGGACTAGTAAGCAAGTACTTAGATATTTAAGGAAGTGTGTTCAAGTTCTAGCTATATCAGCTATTAATTAACTTGAAAAATTGGCATGCAATTCCTCCTTTATCCGCTTACTTTACCTCAAGGATGTGCAGCGTCTCTTACTGGTTTATGGAAACAACTATAGGCACGAGTTCTCTAGTTATTGTCTTTTATAGTATTGCGGTGATATTTCCGTCTTCCAATCAAACCTCATAAATATGTCTTGTTTTAAACAAGATATTTTAATCTTGGTAGCTATAGATATAAGTTCTCTAGTTATCCAAGTTTCTTATTATAATGCAAAGATTTCAAAATCGAAAAAGGATATTGAAGCAATATTGAAAGAATAATAAGTTCAATTAACTTAACATGAAGTTTGGTATGAGTTCGATTAGAATTTTTGATAATTCTTTCATTCCTGTTATAACTTTTTCTACAAGTAAAAAGCATAGGAAATAGTCTTATTTTCCCAAGGAAAATAGACATAGTTTGTCTTTCACAAGTAAGAGCAAACATTTGTTTACGGTATACGTTGCATAAATACGTTAAAAGAACTTACAAAGTTCATTTTCAGTATTTTCGATAATACATCCCTTAAAAATTAACTACCTATGTTTATATAAATAAACAATTAATTTTACAAGGGTCTAAGATCCAACTTGACATTCTACCATTAATGCAGTTTATCTACTAGAAATGGTATAACTCAAAAGGTAATATGCGGGATATAATTGCCAACATGTGCAACTCCTAGCCATTATGGGGCACAAGGCAATATAATCCAGAATTATAATGTCAAGTAGCATGTTTAACCCCATTGTATGCCTCGGGTCGAAGGTCTGATCAACCATACTCGATATAAGTCGTCCAATACAAAATCTGTTATTTTACAGTCTCAGGTCTGACCATACGATTGTTATATTACCTTGTTTTGCAATTTACCTAATACTGTCTTAGAGTAAAAAAACAAACTCAAGTTATTTCATACTTGGATGGCAATGACTTACCTTTTAGGGGTATAAATATTTGATAAAAACAAGGTTATCAAAATTTTGTGTACAAGGAAGCATGCATACAACCTTATAAAACTAGTTATTTTAAAACATTTCCAATTTTGTTTTAAAAACTGTCTATAAATAGAAATCCCATAATTTTATAAACCACATACCATTTATAAAATTAGGGTTACCAAGTTTACAATATTTCCATGTATAAGTGATCTTAATATGGATAAGGTTAATTCCCTACGGGAAAAAATCAAACCCTAGTAATGATTACGACATACTTTAAATATTGTTAAAATGTTTATGTAAAATTGTTTATTCTTGCATTGTTCCGTCACGCTTCCCTTGCGGAAACCACTAAACCCCTGCGTTATAGAACGTTTGCAAGATTTAACAAATTTGCGTGTATAGTCCATGATTTTGTAAAGTGTATGTATCAATACACACAATAAACATCATGTACTTTTAGTCCATATTAATTTTGAAAATCATTTTTGCATAATCATATAAAGTAAAACGCCACTATATAAAACATGCAAAACACATTTACCAAATTAATCATACTAAACAAAATCATTTACGCAATTAAAACAATAATTTAACAAGAGTCTTCTCATCTTTTGCAATTAACCAATTAATTTACGTAATGATTTCATGCATATCATATAACACACATGCATATAACATATATATTAAGCTTAATAACCATGGTTTACATGCACGCAATTCATGGTTGATAATTTATTACATGATAAATAAGCAACAATATATATATTAAATAATATTATATAATATATATCTTATATAGTAGGAATTCCTGTGAGAAGTATTAAAATAAAAAGTGGTGAGAAGTTACTAAAATCCACATATTTGAGTTGCAACGACTTCCATTTAGATGCTTTCTATGTCATTTAGAGCATCATTTGAAGTTTTCGAAACGTTAAACTGATGTGTAGATAATACAAATTGATTTTGATGATTTCGGCACATGCAGAGGAACAAAAAAATGCTTCTATATTACGTTTATGCATCTAATAAAAGCTAGAAACCACCATTATGGTGCGTTATTATGCATCTAAGATTATAGAGATGCATCTAATGTAGTCGGTGCATCTCGGAATATGCGGTTATAGTTACTCTTATCCTTCTTATTTGATCCTAACTTTTATATATATATATATATATATATATATATATTAAATAATGTAAAAACTTTCACATATTTTGTTTCTTTATTTTAGGTGATATTTAAGACAATATATTTCACTAAATAATTTCCTAAATAAGATTTCACATAAAAAAGGCAAGTAAATATTCATTTTCCATATTTAAGTGATATTTTAAGACAAAATATTTTACAAAATAATTTTCTAAAAAAAGATTCCACATAAAAAGAAAAATAATATTCACAAAATATGTAGCATATTTAATTGTATATTTTATATGATCTTTAAGAGGAATATATTTCACTAAATAGATTCTTAAAATAGTTTTCACATAAAAGGCAAGAAATATACACCAAATATGTGTTTTTACATCATTTTTCTGTTTTTATGTAATTATAACGCTATATAACCTGGCTCTGATACAACTGCTGGAAATTGTTATCAAATAACAAATAATATTACACATAATATTCTACAAGCTACGCAGTGGATCGATTCATATAGCACAAAGAATTAACATATAAAACATAAATAAGGAAACATACCGTTAGTAATCAAGCTAGTGAAGAACGAGGATCTTGAAGTACACGCAAGTGTGTAATAAACGTGTCTGATCATGCCGGATTCACACCGTAAATATATATAATATATAACAAAATATAAAATATATAAAGAAGTGTAAAAACCGAC
>BQNB010131779.1:0-18731 GCA_026074375.1 Tanacetum coccineum | reverse complement strand
ATTTCAATCCTTATAATAGTCGCCAAAAATGTAAGTGTAAATGTAGAACCGAAAGAGTATAGTGTCTACTGCTTCACCACAGTATAATGAAAAGTGTTTAGTAATCAGTAATGTTTAACAAAGTAGTGTGGACTACAAGATTTCCCAAATGTATGTGACTACTATAACAGATACATTATCAAATAAAATGTATCTACTGTTGTGCTAAGCTCATGACACCAAAGCTAATTTGTGTAGCATATAATATGACAAGTGTATTCTGCCCTACCGGTGTCTGACCAAGACACCCAATGAGATTTGACATGATATATATCTGTTTATCGGGAGCCCCGTGGGTAGTGAGCGCTACTCACCCGGATAGGGATAATTAGTCCTAATAGATCTATTTATAACATTCACGCTTACTAAGACCAATCCAATTGGTTATACCATAATTAACGGTTCATGATAGTTTCGGGCAAGAGAGTGGTCTAATCGCTACTTAGGCAACACGTAAACAGGAGATGATAACCAAAAACACTTGTGTCCAATGAAGAAATAACCATTGTATTCATAACAGCTTTAAATACTTAAATCCATAAGTAGAAAGAATGTGATATCAATCAAGTAACCAAGTTTGTTATGAGTATGTAAACAATTTTGTAAACGTGTATGTAACCAAGTTACGAAATCAAGTATACAATCAAGTATGTAAATTGAAAATGAATGTGTAAACAAATTTTAACGAGCATGTATTCTCCCCCGAGATTTGTAAAGTAATTGTAAAACAAGTGAAAGAGGGGCTATAAACTCACCTCGATGTCATAGAACGATTGGCAGAATTGCACATATTAAGCACAACACAAACGAAAACCAGGACGGCTCGACCAAGAAGTTACGGTTTATCTTAACGGCTAATTCCCACTACTCTAGAATGATGCATTTAGGTTTCTCGATGAATGGTTACATCAACGCGACATGTTGATAAAAGGGTTTAGATTTCAAGTTGTAATAGTTTGGTGGTTGGTTAAATAAAATAAATCGAAAAGTAATAAAAGTAGACTATGAAAACACATTCATAGTCCCCAAAACACATTGTATTATTGCCTCAGCTCAGACACCAACCTTAAACGTAATACAAACTGTAAACAACAAGTACACGAGGTTTGTGCCCCAACACTGATACAGATGTTTACAAAAACACCCCAATGAAATTTTCTCAATACAGATGTTGCCAAACATCCTACGAATTTTCTTCAAATGTTAAATGCGTCAATGGTCAACTAGAAACCACAGCCCAGACGGGGATGGTCAGTCCCGATAGATCTATCCATAACACTAGCGTATACCCAGCAGGTATTTAACGGTTCATGATAAAAGGGACTAAAATGCAATACGGTAACATAGGCCCATAATCTAATCATCAGGAAATAGCATACAGTTTTGAAACACTTGTGGCCAAAGAAATCTAGGCAGTAGTAGATAAAGAGGTAATCAACAAGAATTCATAATAGAAAATGCGTCACGAAGGAATCCAAGGCAACCAATCCAATATAGGTCGTATAAGTAATAAATACTTTGATATTATTATATGGTCGTATAGCTCATCATACAATCCGTTCGTGCTATCATAAGTTAAGAGGTCCATAGTAGTGACCGTATGAGGAGCTAGGACACTTTAAATCGTAAATCCAACAACTCGTCGATACAAAACCACCGCGAAAGAGGCCATCATTATGAAGACGTCCCTAGTAATATAGTACTTTGATAACCACATATAATTCTATATAGTAAAAATCACCATCTAATTGTTTTTAAGTAAAATGTGTTAAAAAAGTAAAAACGTTTATAATATCCTGTAGATAAATATAGCATAAACTTTGCGTTTAAGCCCCGATTTTGACGTTCTTATCCCACGGCTTTCTGTATATGACGTCATCATAATTTGACATTTCATATTTTTGATCCACTGATGAACAGTACTTTTACAGTTCACTTCAGTTAAAAGTTATTTTATAGTTTTAGTTACGTAAAACCCGTAAAGGTCCGTATTTTATTCGTTTATAGCTCCGTTTTAGCGATTCAGTTCGAGTATGTCTTGTTATAGAAATTCTATCAATTTATAAGGTTTAAAAAAATAAAAAGTTTCTGTCATGAATCGTGTTTTACTGTACATAAAAGTTTAATAAAAATTAATTTTATAAACTTTAATTACCGAATCTTCGCAAAAATTCATAACTCTTCATTATTAATTGGGGGGGGGGAACAAAAAAAAAAAAAAAAAATCATGATTCTTCATTTTTAGAATCCCCTAACAATGTGTTTTAATTTGTTAAAAATATCCAACTTGCTGTTTCATACGGGGAGATTTTTAATAAAATCTATTTATAATCCTTTTTCATCTACGTATAACTCGTAATTAGCGTAACTTTTTCGTTATTTATCCGTTTGACAAGTTTCTTACCTTTTCGGAATCGTCACGAGATGTAGAATATTTATAAAACATAATATCCACTGTTTGGAATTCGATTCCAAACAGCCCCTTAATATCTATATATTTACTTATTTATTAAACTTGTTTTATATACGTTCTAACTAAGTAATTTCCACAAGTTTTTCCCACACTCTTAATATACTATATCATATATTTTATATAGTCCATAAGTCCAAAATTTGTCCAAGGTGACAAGATTAATAAATCTATAATAACACTTAAAAACCATAACTTCATTAAGTAACCCTAATTTACTAGTTTGTCCATAATCATTTTTATACATAACCAAGTGCTAGTACAGGTCTTATTATCCATTTTGTAAACTCAACATACCATCCATATAACATGTGTACAAATTCATAAATCATGTTTACAAGAAAATCCACTTTTAAAATGTTAAACATATCCTAAATGGTGATTTCACTACATAGCACATCATATACATAAAAACTCATAAAATTTAAGTATAAAGGTTTATAGAAGACCTATTATATTAAATTGATGATGATGAAAAAATAGGGTGATAAACCTTGATTTAGCCTTTAAACCCAACTTGGCACAAGTATGAATACCCTAACTTTCCAAAATAAACTAATCTCATTTTCTTGATTAATACTTGAAAATGGTTAACCAATACTTGGAAACCTCTTAGAATATCTTATGAATGATGTGTGTAGGTGTGTATAGGTTGTAGAAAATTTGGTATGGATTATCCAAAGAGTGTGTTTGTTGCCGTGGCTATAGAGAAGCAAAAGGGAGGGTTTTTGCTTTGATTTTCACACTAGGAATTGTTATGTATGTGTTATCTTTTACTAGTTAGGAATTATATATCTTAGACTAGTCCAAGTTACTATTGAAAGGTCAAAACTTAGGCTCCAAGGGTGGTAATTAGTCAAGGGACAAAGGGGAGGGTTTTGTGGAAAGTCTTGGTCAAATGTAGCCTAGTCTTGGTTTGCCATAATTAGAGATGTGTTGCACAAGATTTACTAGAAATTTTATGTGGCTAAATGTCCCCCAATACTACATAAACGACAAAAAAATTGAGGGGTAGGGGTGAAAAAATTTTATTTTTGGTCATTTATTTAAAGTGTATACTTGCATTATATAGAGGCTACATGGAAATGACGATTAAAAATAATGTATACAATTTTGTACATTGAAGGGCTTGATATGAATTCTTTCATGAAGAATTGAATAAATTTTATAAATACTTTGACGTTTTACATAAACTTTGATTATTGGGTACAATTGTTGGGTATTTGTAGACACGCTTAGATATATTTTGGTGATTCCGAGAATATCTAAATGCAATTTATCGCGAAACGTAAACGTTTTATTTACCCCGTAACCCGATAAAAAAAATAAAACATAATAAGTTAAATTATAACATTATAAAAATAATATAATTGATTGCATGACATAAAACATTAATTTGTTTGTGGTGCCACGTTTACGTTGATTGTGATTCTTATTACGCTATTTAATACTAACAATAAAATTAAAACAAAACGCGTAACGATAAGAAAAAAAATAAATAGTAAATTACATGACGTCGTTCATTGAACAAAATAAAGGATAGTTACAGTCCTTACACGTTAAATAATAGCTCTGTCCCTCAGGCTCAGTTGCGAATACAAAGAAAGTACGGGTTCGAGAAAAGATGCGGATATTTCTTCCAGAATTGGTCTTCATGTTCCCAGGTATACTCAGCTCCTTGCCGAGAGTTACAATAAAGTTAAGTTTTATCGTCAAAGTGTATTTCCCTCCCAACGGAATTTGCCACCGGTCGGTCGGATTAACCTTCTTTAGGTTAGATACGTGAAACGTAATGATGAACCCTGCTCGACCTGAGGCAGCTTGATCGAATTCCGAACTACACGTATAGAAATTATGAATAATAGATATAATTAAAAAATTGTAATAATAAGGATAGCCCAATAATAGTCTAGTTATATTTTTCCGTCGGGTCTAGAAAAATCGCTTTTAACAAAGCAATTATCAAAAACCATCCGGCTCGTTTGCTCGCGAGAAGTTGCATGGAAAACTATGAATCAAGATTGTAAAACGAGCTTGAATGGCAATAAAAGATAATGGGTTTTGGTTTCTCAAATCTACTAAAAGGGAAAACATATAAAATACAAACTCAACTTTTGGATTTAAACTACTTTTCAAACCAATATTAATTTATTAAATATTAAAAACTCCAAGTAATAATACAGGAAATTGAACTAAAAGAAATAAATGACGAAATGCTTTGCTAAGTAGCCGTGAAAAGTTACTTAAGTGCGGGTTTAAAAAGGTTTAAAAAATTAATAGTCATTAGAATTTTCCAATTTAAATACCGACATTATATTTTTTAATGCAATTTCCATATCCATTGGTACATTAACATTACTTTCTTTAACTTTACTTTACTTGTCATTTAAATTTCTTTAAACTTATTTATCGACGGATGTTTAATTGTTAAACCTTAAACCCGCACTTAATGAACATTATCCAACGTCACTTAGCAAGCATTTTCGTCATTATACTTTAGATATCAATTTAAGATATATCTTGTAGTTTTTTAATCTTAAATAAATTTAGTTAAAAGTAGATTTTAAATTCCAAAGTGTTGAGTTTACCTTTTATATGTTTTCCCTTTTAGTAGATTTAGAAAACCAAACCCAAAAAACTTTTATGCCATTCAAGCTCGATTTACAACTTGAACGTAGATTTCCATTCACTTCTCGCCGAGGAAACGACCCGGGAGGTTTTTGATAATTGCTTTGGTTAAAAGCGATTTTCTATAACCCGACGGAAAATACTCACTATACTATTATTGGCCTATCCTTATTATATACATATAAATCTAAATTTATATATATTTATATACGTGTAGTTCGGACTCGATCAAGCTGCCTCAAGAGTCGAGCAGGGTTCATCATACGTTTCACGTATCTAACCTAAGAAAGTTTATCCGAGCGATCCGTGCAATTCCGTTGGAGGAAATACACTTTGACGATAAAACTCAACTTCATTGTAACTCTCGACAAGGAGCTGAGTATACCTGGGAACATGAAGACCAATTCTGGAAGAAATATCCGCATCTTTTCTCCGAACCCGTACTTTCATCTAGTGTCGCAACTTGAGCCTTGAGGACAAGGCTTATTTAACGAGGAAGGACTGTAACAATCCATATTTTTGATCAATGAACGACGTCATTTAATTTACTATTTATTTTTTTTCTTCTCGTACGCGTTTGCTTTTAATTTTAATTGTTACGTTAAATCGCGTAAACTAAGAATCACCAATCAACGTAAACGGGCACCAAACAAATTAAAGTTTATGTCAAGCAATCATTATATTATTTTTACTAAAGTAATAATTAACTTATTATGTTTTATTTTTTATCGGTTACGAAAAACAATTACGTTTCGCGATAAATTGCATTTAGATATTCTCGGAATCACCAAAATATATCTACGCTTCAACAAATACCCACAATTGTACCCAATAATCAAAGTTTATGTAAAACTTCAAGTATTTATAAAATTATTCAAATTCTTCATGAAAGAATTCAAATCAAACCCTACAATGTACAAATTGTACATTATATTTAATCTACATTTCATGTAGCCTCAATATAATGCAAGTATAACACTAAATAAAAGACCAAAAAATTGTACCCCCTCCTCATTTATTTTGTGTATATGTATGTAATGGGGGACATTTAGCCACCAAAATTTCTAGTAAATCTTGTACAACACATCTCTAATTATGGCAAACCAAGACTAGGCTACATTTGACCAAGACTTTCCACAAAAACCCTCCCCTTTTGTCCCTGACTAATTACCACCCTTGAAGCCTAAGTTTTGACCTTTCAATAGTAACTTGGACTAGTCTAAGATATATAATGCCTAACTAGTAAAAGATAACACATACATAACAATTCCTAGTGTGAAAATCAAAGCAAAACCCCTCCCTTTTGCTTCTCTATAACCACGGCAACAAACACACTCTTTGGATAATCCATACCAAATTTTCTACAACCTATACACACCTACACACATCATTCATAAGATATTCTAAAAGGTTTCCAAGCATTGGTTAAGCATATTCAAGTATTAATCAAGAAAATGAAGATTAGGGTTTATTTGGAAAGTTAGGGTTTCATATTGTGCAAGCTTGGGTTTAAAGGCTAAACAAGGGTTTAACACCTATTTTTCATCATCATCATTTATCATAAGGTCTTCTATAAACCTTTATACTTTCATTTTATGAGTTTTTATGTATATGATGTGCTATGTAGTGAAATCACCATTTAGGATATGTTTAACATTTTAAAAGTGGATTTTCTTGTAAACATGATTTATGGATTTGTACACATGTTATATGGATGGTATATTGAGTTTACAAAATGGATATAAGACTTGTACACACTTGGTTTATGTATAAAAATGATTATGGACAAACTAGTAAATTAGGGTTACTTAATGAAGTTATGGTTTTTAAGTGTTATTATAGATTTATTAATCTTGTCACCTTGGACAAATTTTGGACTTATGGACTATATAAAATATATGATATAGTATATTAAGAGTGTGGGAAAAACTTGTGGAAATTACTTAGTTAGAAAGTATATAAAACAAGTTTAATAAATAAGTAAATATATAGATATTAAGGGGCTGTTTGGAATCGAATTCCAAACAGTGGATATTATGTTTTATAAATATTCTACATCTCGTGACGATTCCGAAAAGGTAAGAAACTTGTCAAACGGATAAATAACAAAAAAGTTACGCTAATTACGAGAGTCTATACTAGATTAAAACGGATTATAAAATAATTTTATAAAAATTCTTATGAAACAGCAAGTTGGATATTTTTAACAAATAAAACACATTTTTAGGATTCTAAAATGATAAGAATCATGATTTTTTAATTAATAAAAGAAGAAGTAATGAATTTTGCGAGTATACGTAATTAAAAGTATTATAAAATTAATTTAGAAACTAGAACAGTAAAACACTATTCATGACAGAAACTTTTATTTTTTTAAACCTTATAAATTGATAGAATTTTCAATAACAAGAACGTGCTCGAAGAAATCGCTAAAAACGGAGCTATAACGAATAAAATACGACTTTACGAGTTTTACGACAAATAAAACTATAAAAATAACTGTATAACTGGCGTGAACAGTAAAAGTACTGTTCATAGAGGATCAAAAATATGAAAATGTCAAATTATGATAACTCGTCCTATTACGAAAGCGTGGGCATAAGAAACGTCAAAATCGGGCTTAAAACGCAAAAGTTATGCTATATTTACTACAACGGATATTATAAACGTTTTTACTTATTAAACACAATTTTACTTAAACAATTAGATGGTGATTTAACTATATAGAATTATATGTGGTTATCAAAGTACAGATTACTAGGGAGTTTTCATATGAGCCCACTCGGCGGTGGTAAACGACGAGTTGTTGATTTACGATTTAAAGTAGTCCTAGCTCCTACAAACGTCACTACATGACCTCTAATTATTGATAGCCCGAACGATTGTATGATGAGCTATACGGCCAATAAATAAATCAAGAATTTAGTACTTATACGACCTATATTGGATTAGGTTGCCTTCGGATTCCTTCGTGACGCATTTTCTATTATGAATACTTGTTGATTACCCTTTTTCTACTACATGCTTGATTTCTTTGGACACAAGTGTTTTCAAAACTGTATGCTATTTCCTGATTAGATTATTGCCTAAGTTACCGTATTGCCATTTAAGTCCCCTTTTATCATGAACCTTTTAAATACCTGCTGGGGTATACCTAGTGTTATGGATAGATCTATCGGGACTGACCATCCCCGTCTGGGCTGTGGTTTCTAGTTGACCATTGACGCATTTAACATTTGAAGAAAATTCGTAGGATGTTTGGCAACATCTGTATTGAGAAAATTCATAGGATGTTTTTGTAACATCTGTATCCGTGTTGGGGCACAAACTCAGTACTGGTTTGTTTTACAGTTTAATTACAGTAAGGTTCTGGGGGTGGTCATGAGCATCAGGCCATAATACAAAGTGTTTGGACAATTAATGTGTTTCATAGTCTACTATTACTTAAATCTTGTGGTCCACGCTATTTCCTGATAAACCTATGAATTCACTCAACAATTTTGTTGACGTTTTAGCATGTTTTAATCTCAGGTGCTGAGGTATAAGCTTGGATGGGAGCCCAGGATGAATATCTATTAGAGGATTCTGATTTCTATAGAATTCAATGAAACTTTTGGTCTTTTAAAATCTTAATGTTGTC
The DNA here is from genome assembly GCA_026074375.1 of Tanacetum coccineum. NCBI lineage: Eukaryota > Viridiplantae > Streptophyta > Magnoliopsida > Asterales > Asteraceae > Tanacetum > Tanacetum coccineum. The sequence continues at coordinate 9,954 of BQNB010131779.1, read as the reverse complement.
CTTTTTTAACAAAACAATAGACCTAACATGAAACTCTGATCTTTTGTAATGACATCGAACGAAACTTATTTTTAACGTCCATTTAAGGTCGTTTTCTATATCTTGATTTTTGTACTTTGACGTAGCACCCCATTGTTACCTTTCCGCTGCGACCTATTTTTTGGGGGTGTTACACATTACAACTTGTTTACGTACTCATACTTATACTCATTTACAAACTCGGTTACTTGATTGATATCACACTCTTTCTACTTATTGATTTAATTATTTAAAGCTGTTTATAAATACAATGGTTATTTCTTCATTGGACACAAGTGTTTTTGGTTATCATCTCCTGTTTACGTGTTGCCTAAGTAGCGATTAGACCACTCTCTTGCCCGAAACTATCATGAACCGTTAATTATGGTATAACAGTTGTGAAGGTCTTAGTAAGCGTGAATGTTATAAATAGATCTATTGGGACTAATTATCCCTATCCGGGTGAGTAGCGCTCACTACCCACGGGGCTCCCGATAAACAGATATATATCATGTCAAATCTCATTGGGTGTCTTGGTCAGACACCGGTAGGGCATAATACACTTGGCATATTATATGCTACACAAATTAGCTTTGGTGTCATGAGCTTAGCGCAACAGTAGATACTTTTTATGTGATATTGTATCTGTTATAGTAGTCACATACATTTTGGAAATCTTGTGGTCCAAACATTACTGATTACTAAACACTTTTCATTATACTGTGGTGAAGCAGTACACACTATACTCTTTTGGTTCTACATTTATACTTACAAAAATCTATGAACTCACCAACTTTATGTTGACCCTTTTAAGCATGTTTTTTCTCAGGTGAATTAGATGCTTTGTCTTATATGTGCACTGGAGTCTAAATTTGACAAGATTTCATTCATGAATTTCTTCTTACATGCAAATGATCAAATCTCGTTGTATTGCTTTCAAGCTTTTCATTGTGATGCATTTATAGGACAAATCTTATATCAATTTTAAGAAAATCAACGAGATTACTTTTCAAACGACACATTTAGAGGTCGTTCTCTTGTACCTTGTGCTGATGTATTATGAAGTAACACTCCCGGATATATTTCCGTTGTGACACATTTTTGGGGGTGTTATAAGGAGTTTTCTCCCTTGCCGACAAGTGAAGACAAAAACAAAGGGTTTTATACCCTTTGTTAATTTCGACGCATCAAGAAGAAAAGAAGAAGCAACTTGCCTAGCTGCTTGATTCGGGTATAGGGCGAACCCCTTCGAGGTTCGCCACGGAATCCAACTAGAAGATCAGGAGCATTATTTCAGCATGATTTGTACGTGATTCCTCAACAATTACAGTTTGATTTCAATTAATTTTTTTAATAATTTATTTGGTCTCGGCTTAATTTGTTGATGCTTGATATTTATTATGTTTAATTTTGCTCTTGTCATTTAATTTATTAATTATTCATTGGCTAATTATTTTTGATCTCTTTGTCTGACCATTGTTTCGTTAGATATTCCTTGACTATCATGTAACCATGGGTTTTGGTAGTATTGCGGGTGGTTTGGATCTTGCTTGACTCATTATTAGACTACCAATTCAATATGGGATCAATCGGATACTAGGAACGATTTGACACTCCGTCCCTAGTGTAAGAACTAACCGGTCTCTACCCATATCACTTAATATACTTAATAAGCACAGGAACTCTCTCAAAGAGGGTTAATAATCTGTATAGGTTATTAGACTAGTTCTTTGGGATAGTTGGGATTAATCACTATGACTTGGATGCCCTGCCCGCGTACCTTTGGGGGAATGTGGGATCGCAGAATTATAGGGCAGACTAAATATATCTATTTAGGTCTGTCAACTTTAGAAACCACTAATAAAACAAGAATTAGATATTGCACTTGAGATCAAGATAATTCAACCTTGGATATTTAATTAAGTTAAATGGGTTCATCTTCTTAGTAGTTTTCCACTATACCAATTCCTTTGATTGATAAAACCACTTTAATTCCTCTCATTTATTCTCTTACAACTTAATTTCTAAAAAGCTTTAAAAATGTTACACTTTAAACTCAGATTTATTTCCACCCTTTAGCTCTTGGGACGACCTCGGATTTACCATAACTACACTACTCACGATCGGGTTCTCTGCCCGTTAGTGCATTTTTCAGGTGAATCAAGTTTTATAAATTTAAAACTTGGTAAATAATTATATAAAAGAAAATACGCATCAGTGATCAACTCAGCCTTTCATCAACTCTTTGTCATCATCACCATCACTATCCGTACACTTACTATGGTAGGAGATGATGCTTCATATAGTTCTCATGAATGGACCAGGTCAAACCACTAATGTACTCATCTAGGCTGACTAGTGAGATACTACATTGAAGCATGGGCTTATGCCATTGCTCAAAGTGCTCCGTTTGCCAATACTACCACAACCGCTTTAATGGGCGAACAACCTAACCCTTAGAACGTACTACAGGTGGCGAAGAGCCGACATCGAGGTGCCAAAAAACAGCCAAAAATGCTAGTTGAAAGCCAATTATGTCGTATCTTCTAGCATATAAAACTGCCACTACCTTCACTACCTAGGTTACAAAGTCCTTCTGCCATTTATCTATTTTTTCCTTTTTCTGTTAGGGGCCAGTGACAAGGGAAGTGTCATGTAAAGTAATGGAAGAAATTTGTTTTTAGGATGAACCTAGTTATATATGTATCTTAAATGACATTAGAGCCTGAATGAAACTAATGTTCTTGAATAATAAAAAGGGGGTTGGAATGTTACTATCGTGTCATTTTGGAATGTCCCTTGATATGTTTTACTCGGTGCAAAAGAGCTTAATTTGATTAGATCTTAATAATTTTTTATGGAACCAGTATTCACTTTGTTTCATCTTAACCACACCCTACTCTTAATGATATATATTAGAATACATCTTAAGTGATTTCAAAACATACCCGTATTATGTAAGTTTTGTCAACTTAATCGAGAAACTAAACAAAAGTAGACTAGGAGATGTTATTTTGTTTGTAGCTAAAATAAATGTGATAAAATATTTTTATAGTTATGAGTTATAGGCACTAACATTTAATTGTGTGTAAATGCCTTTATAGTTTCAGTTATAAAAAAACCAAAAACCTCTTATGATCAATGTTATTTATGATGGAGTTACAATGCTATATACTTGGGTTAAAATGACAAAGTGACAAATTTTCAAGACCGTGATTGATCCTTATAGAACAAGATTCATGCATCACACCAACCTCGACTTCAAGAACAAGTTCGATAATTTTTCCCAAAAAACAAGCCCGGTGCACCGCACGGGTATGAACGCCTCGTTGATGATATAATTAAGGAATGATGATGATGATGATGATGATGAGAGTACAATGATGTCGTATGGATCAGTTTTGGTTAAGTTGAATGTTTTGTTTTAGTCAAAACGAAGAGATGATGTTACTTTTAATCAGCTTCAAGGTAGTTTGGTTTTTTTTTATTGTTAGATCTTATAGATGATATGATATTGATGTTTGTGTGTGAATTTGTTTTCGTTATGATAACTTTTTTAGTTTGTTGTGATTAGTAGATATATGCGTCGGTTAGATGTTCAAGTTTCATATACGTAGGTAATTACAATGTTGTAATTAGTAGATGTTATATGTAGGTTCAATGCTAAGTTTCATATACAAAGGTTGGATGTTGTGATTTTGTTGTGTATATGTGAATTCGTGTTCGATACTTTTAGGAGTTAAGGTATTGTGAATAGTGGATGTTTTTTGTGTTAGTTGAATGTTAAGTTTTGTATGTTCTAATTTTTCTGTCTATCTGTGAATATGGTTAGGAGTTGAGATGTTGAAATTTTAGATGTTACAGTTTGGTTTTGTTTCACATTTTTGGTTTAACTAAGATATTCTTAAAACACCATGAACTTTTTTATGTTGCATGATAAACCTCCAATTAAAAACATCACTACTTTTTGAGAATGCAACTTCACTTTGCAAAGCATGTGATAGAAATCTCATTGAAGGTATATAGAGCTCATTTGCTACAAATATATAGATCTATCAATAATAAACCTGATTATGGTTGTCTTTCATTGTTTTAGTCCCCAGTGTGGAAAACCCATGGATAAACATCTTAAACAATCTTAAGCGGTGATGTTTATCTCAAAATACATTATAGTATTGATGTGGTTCTGGAAGTATAATGTTTTATAATTCATGACATATAGTATAGTCTGAGAGCACTAATTTTGGTATACAATACATAAAGGCTTAAAAAATTACAGGAAGGTTGTGCATAAGTACATTTCGACCAGTAGTGGATTACAAGATATTTAAATGTATGTGCTCATGGTCCATGTAGAAAGACGGTAAACTGGCTATAGGGGTTCCTTTTTAATACCTGATTTTTAATTTACGAATTTTTTATATTAAATTGATGTGGGATCTTATTAGGTAAAATCATGTTCAAGATGGAATTAATCCATTGTCATAGTATTATTTAAATCCTAGAGTTGTTAATTTTCAATCTAATACAGTAACCTTATATATCAACTAGAACATATAAATAAATGACCAATACAATATTAAGGTGTTGATGAAACAAGGCTATGATTCTATCCATGTGGAATTTCAACTCATACATTACCGACATATAATTCTCTGCCAAAGGGTATTATGAGATTCATTCATTAATTGAAAAAGATATATAAACAACCATTGTGAAATTACTCATTATTTCATGTTTATTTATGTTGGCTTTGTTGAGTCAGTTCAGTGCCCTTCAGTCTTTTAGTAGATTTAAACATAAAATACTTTAAGCCAAGTCTAGCTGAAGACAGTTCAGATTCAGCTCTTCAAGCACTTAGAAGATCAAGAAGTATCTTCACTTTAGTTTATGTGGCGGTTCAGAAACTGAAGATAAGGCTTTAGTAAGAGCTTCAGTTCAGCTTGGTTGGCAATGCCAAGCTGAATGATGTAGATCTCCTCTCAGAAGTTAAAACAAAATGTTTCACTTCTAGTAGGTTTACAAGGCAGGAAAAAGATTGCTTTATGATGTGCGGTGATTGCAAACCAAAGTTTTACAGTCTCATAAGGCAATGTAACCTAATAAATTACAGTGTAGTAATAGGCCAAACTTGGGAATTAATCATTCTTTAGGGGAATAGTTTGGTAGTCTCGAATTGTATGGTCACTAAGGTCTTGAGGTTAAGAGAAGAGTATTTTTGTGTTTTTATGTGTTTTAGAAAGCAAGTAAAATCTCAGGTTTGAAAGGGGTTTGAATAAGCTACTAACTACTCCTAATTCTATTCTAATTGCAAAAAAGTAAAGGTGATGGAAAACTCGTATGGTTAAACAAACGTGTTTTAACCTAATCATGCACTACTCCCTAGTTGACGTCTCTAATTTTATTACCGTCACCCTCGTAATGGAATGTGTAAGTATCTAAATAATTAAACACCTTTTTCGGAATCCACCCAAATAGCAAGGTAGTATGGAGACTATTGCGTGGGTATCATCTAACCTATCCGCGTTTCCCTGGACGTCTTCGCTAGGCAATTAAGAAGCTAGTTTTCTAAAGCCTGACGCGCACATCATTAACAAAGTAAATAAGAATGAATTAACACAACTATTTTATGCAATCATAAGCAAACACAAATTATATTTCGCCAAACATGTTAATTGAAAGCGAAGAACAATTAATCAAACAATACATAGACATATCGAAAGATTAAAAGGAATAAGGAACTTCATTTCAATTAAACATGGAATTATGGTGGCTACACAAGGGTTATAAAGCCCTAAAAATCGTCTAAAAAATGATGCTACAAAGTATAGGTTCGTTTCTCCAAGTTTTCCACACAAAACACAGAAAATAGGGTTTGTATATATAGGGATTAAGTCGAGACGATGTCGCTTGTTAATTGCGACGTCGTCAACCCGTAGAATATTCTTTGGGCTTCTCAGAGTCAACTACTTCAACTTCATCACAAAAAGTATTAACGTCTTCGCTTGAATACTTTGACGTCGTCATAAGGAATTGTGATGCCGTCTCCAAGCACTGTGTGCCAAATATTGATCATCTTCGTGTAGAGTTGCAATCATGTCCTGTTTCTTCCCAAATTGAGTCCAAGTCACGTGTATTTCCTCCAACTGCATTCCAAATGCTAAAATGACAAAAAGAAATGATTAAGCAAGATAAATGAAGATATTTGCATGATTTCAGGGGTTAAATGACCCTGAAAAAGTGTATAAAATTACACCTCAACACTTTATATCAAAAAGAATAAATGTTAGCCTCAAAATATTAAGTCGAACAAGGAAGCTCGGTCACTCAACGAGGAAGCTTCGGTCTTTATTTAATTATATATAGTAATAGGCTAGAAAGGGTAAACGGGCTCGTCTATGTAATCTAATCGGTCACGTGTTATGGGCTAAATACCAAGTAATCCTAAGTAATCCCGAGCCCGGCCCATAGAAAGCCCATAGGCATGTAAGCCTCATGGTGTAAGTATAAATACCCCTCTCTAAGTATGGAGAGGTTGTTGGTTCATTTGTATTTTCTCATAAGTTTAATCAACCACTCTTTTCTTCTCCCTAGTTTTTCTCTCTAACTTCTCTCTACATTTCTTCATTTCTTCTCATCTTTATTTTCTTATTTCAATGGTGAAGTGAAAGTGTTCTTGGGTCACCGACATTTGGTATCAGTCTCCACAGGTGGGTTTAGTGATGTGGTTGTGCTGATTTAACAGTTACTATTTGGGCTTATTCTTATTCTGCTTATATTTTTTTCTTTTGTCCTATTTTGTTGATTTAGTGTCAAACTGCATCTATTCATCCTATTTTGTGTAGCGTAGTTTTTTGAAAAAAAGTTTTCACCGACTCTTTAATGCCGACGTCAGAACTTTTATGGATGTGTTATCTCGAAACATGCAGAATTTAGAAAGGCAACTCAACAAAGAAACACTTCACGAGAAGGATTCCAATTCTGGTCTAAGTATGATCAAAGTGCAGTTTGACAATTTCATACATTCAAGAGTGTTAGAGCTTTCCATTTCTAATTTACATGCTCTGGAAATAACACAAGACTTCAAAGCTTACACTAACATGGAAGCTCAAACCTTTAAGGAAACAATAATACAAAACATGGACTCCATTGAGCAATGTATTGTTGAAAGAGCACGTCATGAACAAGAGCTTCAGAATAGGTTGAAAAGGTTGAATGAAAGAAAGTTGCAGATTTAAGAGTGCAAGATTCAAGAGGTTAAAGCATCAAATGCTTGTTCGGGAGACACAGACAGCAGTGGGATTGTATCTGACAAAGGGAATGATCAAAATTTAGAGCATCATAGCAACACATCTGGAGATGAAAGCAGCAGGTCAAGGAATGAATGCAATGACAAAAGCACTTCTGGGGATGATACGGATATCAGACCTTCCTATGACACAAAACAAATGCTTGAGGTACCTTATACTGCTAAATATAATGTGTTTGATGTTGAAACTCAACATTCTGAGCAACCTGAAAACATGAATAGCACATCTTTAATGGAAAAGGTTGATAGCAATACCACACCTAATTCATCAGATATGTGTAATAATGAATTCAAGGATGATCAAAATGCTGATGATAATGAAGATGAGCGTGTTGTGCTTGCTAACTTAATATCAAATTTAAAACTTGTTATTGATGAAAACAAAAAGATTCAAAAGCAATTAAGGAACACAAATACATCACTTGCTCAAGAACTAAAAGAGTGCAAATCTACTACTGAGGAAACTAATAGCACTCTCGGGGAGTCTAATAGAACTCGAGATAGATATTTTGTTTCACTTCGTGATAAAGAGATTGAGCTTGCGAAGTACAAGACTTTCAAAGACCATACAATTGAGAATGACAAACTTGAATGTAAGTTAAATGAAACTCTAAGACTATTAGCTCAAAAAGAGATTGACATCAAATAAGGTTTAAAACTTAAAGCCTATGAAATTTCAGTTGTCAAAGAGAAACATGATGAATTAGTCAAACAAAGTCTTTTAACTAAGTCACATTACGAAGGTCTCGTCAAAGAGAAAACAAAGGTAATAACGGATTTGAAGCTTAAGGAAGAAAAGGATATTGACAAAATGATTTCAATAGAAAAGCAATTAAAGTTTTTGAATGAAATTGTTTACAAAAGGAATCAATCAAGTCAAACCATTCATATGTTAGCTCCCAAAGGCCCAACATTCAATGGTAGACAAACCTTTGCAAATCCAATGTACCTCAAAAAGGCTCAATATGAGAAACCATGTTTGTATGAGATCCCACACGACCAATCTGATCCTGTAAACAGACTCGTCCTCGATGGGGAAGAGACTCTGACTCTTGAAAGAGAGAGTCGATCAAAATTAAATAAAGACTTAGTGCGACTTTATGACTACACAAAGCTAAATAGTCTTTATGAAATTTTCAAACCAGCGACATAGGAATATAATGAACAGTTGGCACATGCAAATGAAGTCAGGAAAAAAATGTGGAGAAAATCTTTTGTGAAATTTAACCCAAATATTTTCAAAAACATAGGTTTCTTACCTGTTTCAAAATCAATAAGTAAAAGTAGACAAGCGTACAATGTAATGACAAATAACATAAATCACTTTAGAGAACTTGTTGATCAAGCTTGGGAAAAGCATTCTCACAATCATTGTCGTGCCCCAACTGCTCTTGATATGGAAGTGCTAATAAAAACATGTTTGATGCCTCTTGCCACAAAGACACAGAATGATAGTTTCGCCTTTGTTCATGAACTTAAGCAAGAAATGCATGAAGATTTAAAGTACGTTGAATCCTTTGTAAAAGAAATTAACGATCTTGAATCTGATAAAGCAGAATTTTCAAACATGTATGATATACAGTTGCAAGAATGTGTGTCTAATGATGTTATGTGTTCTTATTTGCATTCGTTATCTGATTTAGATGCTCACTCTGAATTGCAATTCTTATATCTTCATAAAGTGAAAGAATGTGAATGTCTTGCACAAAAGCTTTCGAAACAAACTGATTCTGTTAGTAAAGAAGTTTATACTAAGCTTTTACGAAGTTTTACTAAATTAGAAAAACACCTGATTTCTCTTGAACTGGCTTTACAACAATGTCAAGAACAAATGAAAAATGACACATATTGTGAAGAAAAAACGTCAAATGTATTTTTAAAAGAGCGTGAACAATATTTTGAAATACAAGATTTGAAAGCTTAATTGCAACACAAGGACATTGCCATAAGTGAGTTAAAGAAACTCATTGAGAAGAACAAAGGAAAGGGTGTGGACACTAATTTTGAAAAACAATCAATCTTAGGGAAACCGCCTTTGCAACCAATCCGAAATCAACCAATGGTAAGACAACCAACTGCGTATAAATTTGAACGATCCCAATTGCCAAGACATAGGATTGCCTCCCAAGTTGGTGTGTCGCATAATTTGACAAAACCAGTCACTTCACATTCTTGGCCTCAAGTAAGGAAATTGTCTTTTGCTAAGCCTTATGATGTGAATGCACCTAGCCCTTCTAGGAATAGCCCAAAGCATGTGTCATTTTAGTCACCAAGGGAATTTGTAGGCTCAAATGACATGGTTCATAACTACTACCTAGAGGAAGCTAAGAAAAAGACACAAATTCAGAAATATAAAGCCTTGAATACCAAACCTAGTGTGCAACAATCTGCTAGATTACCAAACACTGCTAATGGTAACAAACCAAAACCTAGGAACTTTAATCAACAACCTAGGAATTGGCCACCATCCATGAGTAGTCACGTGTCGAATAGAACTGTGAACACAACAAAACTACCTAGGAATCAAAAGACTTTCTTGATGTTAAAAGACTTGGCATGTCCTACATGTAAAAAGTGCATTTACAGTGCAAATCACGATGAGTGCATCTTAAAATACCTCTCAAAGG
>BQNB010131778.1:0-18732 GCA_026074375.1 Tanacetum coccineum | reverse complement strand
TAGCAGTAGTAACTACTTTACCAGCAGTAGTAACTGGATCAGCAGTACTAACTTCCTTTTCAGCTACATTAATCTCTTTTTCAGCCATATCCTATCCTACAAACACTTCTTCATCATCAAGAACACCTGTATCAAACATTAGATCATCTCCATACCTCCCCTGAGTTTCATCAACCAATGTAATCTCCGCATCTTTATCAATGTCATGAATTTTCCTGCCCTGTTTAGATGCATCCTCCTGATCACCCAAACTAGCTTCATCAGAGGAAATTACTCTTGCAAATCTACCAACCTTGTATAATATTTTAAGCTTGTGAGTTCTTGACCCTCCTTTCTTCTCTAACCTCTTGACTCTCAGTTTCAAACTTATAATCTACTGAGCTTGAGCAGTCTTTGTATTCTCTAGGTCAAGAACTCTTGGTTACAATTTGGTACAAAATTCCATCAATTCATTGAGTTTCAGTCTATCCTCATCACTTCGAGGTGTGTTAACTCCTGCGAGCAGTGAATCATTAGATGTTTTAGACACATTCTCAAACCTAGTTTGAGCAATTGTGTCCCCCATGGTGTCTTGGCGCCTAGGACCACCACCTGAAGTAGTTCCTTGGGAACCAGCTTCATTAGGTGTTGTCGTGGATCGGGTCTTAATGATGTTACCACTATCCTACTCTGCTTCTAAGCTAGAAGCAGTAGTGGCAGCCCTCACCAAACTGTCATCCATCTCCTTATTGACAGCCTCATCTGCTACATGTTCAGTAGAACCACTAGGCTGAGGTACCTCGGTGTTCTTTTTAGGCTTCTTAGGTTTTTGTGTCTTTTTAGGTTGAGAGGTTGATGGTTGAGTAATGGTGGGTGTGTATTGGGGATCAGTGGACATTGCTGAACCTTCCCCATGTTCTTGTTGAGCTTGTACCATCGTTGTAGTAAATAAGGGTGTTACTCTACCAAAAAATCCTTTCCCTACCATTCTCATATTTGCAAAAAACTTCTTAGTGTGAGAGGGTGCAACATAAATCCTCTTATGAATTGACATATCATCAAGTTGTTGATCCAAAAAGACTTGTACAAACCTTGGATACATTAAGAATTTGCCAGATACATTATCCAAATTCTTCATCATACTTTCAAAAATTAGTTTTGAAAAGTTGAACTTCTGGTTTGTGGCTAAATTTAAAAACCTAAAAGATCGTTGTAGCTCTAGTTTATTAAGAACTAATCTAGGATAAGGATAACATAGGCGGAATATTCAAACATAGAATCAATATTATCATAACAAGGTTTTACCAAACATTTCAAGCCCTAATATTATTTGATCAGAACAATACGGTTACATCAATGAACTGTAACAGAGATCAAGAAAAACCTTGATTACCTTGATGCTAAAACTAACCAAACCCTAGGTATCTACTTAGAGGACTTGACGCCTAGAACACACACACACTTTTCCTAGTGTTTACATCTTTGACACACATAAAACAATATCTAGGGATCTCTTTATATAGTAGAGTCCATCTAGATTTACAAGGGAAAACATAATTGTATAAGGAAACTAAATCTTTTAATTCTTTAATAAACTTCATCTTTATCTTCAAGAATCATATCTTTTGGAATCTTTTATCTTTTGTAGAATATCCTCCACCAGCTTGTAGAGTTCCATAATGCTAGATTCAGTCCTTATGTTTCATTCTTGTTTCATTCTTGTTTTGTCTTATCAACTCAAATATAATTCCCAACAATCTTCCCCTAGTTGATAATGACAAAACCAAATAAGCACGAACTTCCCCTGAAGTTAATATACGAATGAAAACTTCCCCTTAAGCTACCAAGGATCTACAAGTTGCAAATCATCAAATCTTCTTCCCCTTTTTGTCAATATTAAATAGGAGACTAAAGTATGAAACTTTGATCTTCACAACTACGAACCACTATCACACTTCTAATCCAGCCTTCAACAACTCAAATTACCCTCCTTGACGCGCCTTTAAGATAAATGAACTTGAGCAGTTGAAACTTAAACTAGCAGTAGTAATAATAACTAGCAGTAGTAAAAACCTTCACCTTATGTGGTACATATAAATGGTTAAACATTTTAACATTAAGCTTCCCCTGAAACCTATATGTTAACCATATCTTGAATCTTCAATTCTGTAGGCATTATGTAATGATTACTGATGAAGAAAACTAAGTATAACCAACTTGATGCTGAAGTAGAATAACCCAAACTTGTGTCTTATATGTTGCACTATCCACGTGACTTCGAACGTATACCCAAACCGATGTATAGGGAGACTGCGATCTCTTGACAATTTATCCCCATCTACTATGAAACACATACCAAGTGATAGCAAATGTTAGCATTGAGCACCATAAGAAAAATCACACACCTTTGCTAGATTTTTCAATTATTTGTCACACCATTTCTAAGCACGAACAAGTTATCTCCAAATGTTGTAAGCCATTTGAGATATGATAAGAACACAAACCCAAATAATTCCACTTCACCATCAAATAAGTGATAACCAACAATCTTCGTAACCACATCTTTAATAGATCTAAAAATACGAGCCTTTAAACTTTAAGAACAGTTAAAATCAAAACTAAAATCCAACATCCTTCTTGTGTGTGTGTCATCCGAAAACCAAAACTAGCAGTACTAAAATCTTCTTGGATGACACTAGCAGTTGAAACGTCCTTTTCTCGGACAACAAAGGCAGTATTAAAAACTTTCTCAGACGATGAAGGCAGTACAACATATACGGGCAGTATTAATATTTAAGAAGCAGTATTAACTCTTGATGTCACTTGGCAACATAAATATTGGCTTACTAATGAACACCATAATCATGAAGCATCCAATAAGATCATATCCACATCCAATGTATCAGTGCCAAACACGATTACCATAACATAAAGGTCTGGTGTTCGACTTATCTTCAAAACAGTAACCTTCTTTATGGACAACAGCATTCATGACTAAACAACATCAACAATTGAGATCAATACCAGCAGCATTAATTTTAACCATGGCAGCAGAAACACACATCACCTCATAAAGTCGCATCCATACACATGAAGTTGTTATGGAAACAAAGTCTAATCCCTAAAAACCAGGGTTTTCTATATCATAGCAAATTCATTCCAAAACCATGACTCATAACCAACTGCTTCCATAAACAAAGAGATTTATTCCAACAATATTAACATTAATCCCTGTACCACGAAACATCTATAACAACTAGGGTTTCATGAGACAACACTTTACCATGAAGAACAAAAAACCATATGACAGGGATCGTATCTTGAGACGTTTTTGTAGCAAGAGATAAACACAGTGAAACATCAATCAGATCATCAGATAAACACCAGCAAGCGACAAAGATAAAATCTTAAAGTTTGGGGTTTTGACCTGATAAAAAAAATAACACCGAACAGTAGATATAAACACCATCGATCATCAAATAGCAGCACATGTTTTAGGGTTAATATATCACGATCAATCTAGAAGCATCATCATGAAAACTTCAATTAATAAAGCCCTAGAATTATGATCGACACCATCACCTGCTTTTCTTCAAAACCTTACAAATCTTTATGTACCTGCTACTGTTGTTAATTCAGAAAGATCTACTGTTGTTGTCGTTCTTCCACTATCTTTTGTTGATATCAAAGGTTGATAAAACAATGATTACAGATAAATCGGTGTATTGTAATCTTATAAAAGTTAAAAACCCTAATCAACCTTTGAACCTTTAACAAACGAACCTGTTACTTATTAATATGTTACCAATAAACATGATGAATCCATTCAGCAACATAATCGTGAAAGTCTAACTTTATCTTTTTCTGCTTTTACCAATTTAGGGTTTGCTAAAAACCCTAATATCAACGAATTTAACCTGTTTACCGAATAAGCAGAAAACTTAATTGTAAAACCTTCGGAATCCTAGATCAAGAGCCACGAGGCTCTGATACCAATTGTGAAAACCTAAAGATCGTTGTAGCTCTAGTTTGTTAAGAACTAATCTAGGATAATGATAACATAGGCGGAATATTCAAACATAGAATCAATATTATCATAACAAGGTTTTACCAAACATTCCAAGCCCCAATATTATTTGATTAGAACAATACGGTTACATCAATGAACTGTAACAGGGATCAAGAAAAACCTTGATTACCTTGAGGGTAAAACTAACCAAACCCTAGGCATCCACTTAGAGGACTTGACGCATAGAACACACACACTTTTCCTGGTGTTTACATCTTTGACACACATAAAACAATATCTAGGGATCTCTTTATATAGTAGAGTCCATCTAGATTTACAAGGGAAAACATAATTGTATAAGGAAACTAAATCTTTTAATTTTTTAATAAACCTCATCTTTATCATCAAGAATCATATCTTTTGGAATCTTTTATCTTTTGTAGAATATCCTCCACCAGCTTGTAAAATTCCATAATGCTAAATTCAGTCCTTATGTTTCATTCTTGTTTCATTCTTGTTTTGTCTTATCAACTCAAATATAATTCCCAACACTAAACATATAATTGCAGATGTCTTAGTGCTACTAAATTCATTCCATGCAGTAGTCTTAGCACTTAGACATTGTAAAATCGTATGAATGAGGAATTTTCATTGTTGGGAAAAGAATGCCTTATATAAAGTAAGCTTTTGAGAAAGTTTTTCATACCCCATCAGTGTAAGTTGTTCAAAAATAGTAGCATTAGGTAGACAATCAACACCTTCAGCATCTTTTAATTGAAGATCTCTTCTTACAATCGACTCAGTAATGATGATCTTCTTTCCATCTACTAGAGCTTGTAACTGTACTTCCATTTTGACAGTTTTAACCTTAGCAGTAGTCTATAATTTCTCAATGCAAGAGATATATATAGTGAGGTTAACGGTTAACGCATATTTTATGGTGTGAGCATTCAGAAAATCTACAATATGCTCAAACCTATCACTTTCAGTGGATTTTTCTAAAAACGCGACCAAATTATTTGTATCAGCGAACTTTAGGGTCGTCATTTTGTTGGGTTTTGATGATGAATGGTGAAATTGAGTTAGGATTTGTGATTAGAGAGTATTTAAAAGATTGAAATCGATTAAATGAATGAATGAAACCCTTAATCGAAGTATTTATGAAAATACCCTCAACAGCATTAACGTTCACTAGAAGTTGTAAGTTTATGCCTAGCAGCATTAATTTCCAACAGCAGTAGTAAGTTTATGCCTAGCAACATTAACTTCCAACATCAGTCGTAAGTTTATGCCTAGCAGCATTAACTTCAAACAATAGTAGTAAGTTTATGACTAGCAACATTAACTTCTGATATGTGTTTAATCACATATCAAATCTCTTTATTAAAACGAGCTTAAATTACCAAAAATACATGAAAAATGCAATGCATATGTGTGTTTTGTTGATTGTGTCTTGCAGGTAACGGATATATCAAAAAGGGATAAAAAAAACAAGGCTAAAATAGGCAAAAATGAGCACGGTATTGGAAGAGCGTGAGAAATCGGAGCTGGGGCCGTATTCATTTTTAATGGGCCAACCCGTACCCGTTTCATGGGCCAGGTCAGCCCATTAAATCTTAAATGGTATTAGAGTTATAAGCCTTAAAATCCATTAATTTATCCAAATCCAATTATCCATGTCCAAGCCTAAGATTAAGCCCAACAAACCAAAATGGGTCCAAAGTCAAATTGATGTAAGCGTTTGGTCAAAATTACTATTTATCTCTTTCCCCTTTCCATCCTATTTTTACTCACAACATAAACACATGGTAATCTCACTCTCCACCACATGCCCACGTTTTCTAAAAGCCAAAGCCTGACACGTCTGACATGACTTAAGCCACACTGGCAATCCCCAGCATTCTTATTAGATGAGGAGACGTGGAGAGTGATCAAGGGCTCAAAATGGATTGATTGTGATTGTAGGGCTTGAATTGATGCTTGAGACGCTCCTGAAGATCTAGAATCATCCCCTCCTTACTATAAATAGAGGGGCTCTATCATACAGTGAAATCATCTAGCTTAGTGTAGTTTTTATCTAGCTTATTAGTGTAGCTTTAGCTTATTTTTCAGCCTATTGTCCTTTTTAATGTAATTTTCATTTCTAAAGCTTGTAATCCCTTTTATCTTTAATAAAATTTCAGTTTGCATTTAAATTGTGTGTTGAATTCAATATTTACTTTTAAGCAATTTTGTTTACAATGTGTTTGGATATAACCTAATGAGCTCATTAAGCTCTTAGCTACCTTTTAAGCTAGATCTTATTCAGTTTAGCTTGTTTAAAGCTAAACTGAATAAGCTAATCATTCAATTCACCTGAAAAAGTCAAAATAAGCTTAAATTGGAAGATAAGCCAGAAATAGAAGGGCTTATGGGTTTTACCAACTTGTTTTTAACAAGCTGGAGCTTGTAGATAAGCTCTAAAGAGCACTTAAGTCCTTGTTTTGAGCAAAGGACAAAGGTATATTTACTTTTTCTCTTTTAAGCTTATTTACTTATTCAGCTTATTAATCTACTTATTTATGCTCAATCTCTGCTTATTTGTGCTTATTCAATCTTAGTATAGCTTAATAAGTTTAGTTTATATCTTATAATAGTTTAGTTTAAGTTTTCTTAGAATTTGTCCTTATTTTAGTTAAATTAGCTTATTAGTTTAGCTTTTTAGAAAGTGCTTATTTGTCCAAAGTCTTTTCTTATTCTTCATTAATATGCTTAGTTCATCATCTGTTTTCAAAAATCAGGGCTTATTTGGGTCTGATTTGGCTGAAAGTGAGTTTTCAAAGTTTAAAGGGGTGTTTGGGTTAAGCAGTCTTAACAATAGTTAAGACTGCTAAGGTAATTTTTGGTAGTTAAATCAGTTTTGTTAAGCTTTAATCTAGTTTAAAAGTCAGTTTAATTAAGTTCAAAATAGGTTTTAACAAGTTTAGTAGGTTTTTCATCATTTGTCAAAAGTTCATAGTCTAAAGTTTGTTTATAATTTTTGTAGTTCCTTAAATATCCATTTGAGTTGTTGTTTTGTGGTTAATTTGAGTTACAAATGCATCAATGCAAACCTGTTTTGAGTCGTTTGTTGTTGGATTTGCCATTTAAGAATTATGATTAAAAGCAGTTTAGTAGGTTAGTAATTGGTTTAATCTTAAATGTCCAAATGTGCAGACCATTTGAGGCCTAAACCTAGCTTAATGGTGATTGCTTTTGATTTAAATTAGCTTATTGTGATCTGTGCTTAATCTGATTTAAGTTTTTAGGTTGTCAAGTTAGCTTTTAAGTCTTAAAATTAAGCTTCAAGTAGTCATTATTTTAAAAAAGCCAAAAATATAGTAAAGTAGTCTGTCATTTTTAGTTGCCTTTTTCTAGATTATTTCTTAATATAGTTTGCTTAATTTTTGCTTATTTGCGTCATTAGCTTAAAGTTCTTTATCTTTTTTCAACTTTTAGCTTAATATCTATAGCTTATTAGTGTTTAATCTTAGCTTGAAATGTGTCAAAAGTCCTTAAAAAGTGTCTTTTAGAGTCAAACTGTCTAAATGGATTTTAGTGCTTTTCCAGCTTATTTGTTTGCTTATTTTTAATCATAATTGCTTATTAGGTTAGGCGTTGGTCTGTTTCAGCTTATTTGTGTTTGCTTATTGCTTATTGAGTCTTTAAAAGCCAAACAGTCTAGCTTATTTTTCTAAGTATTAAGAAAACCAAAATTGCCACTTTCTTTTATGCTTTGCTTCTTGCTTATTAATAAGTTTCAACAATAAGTCTCTTTATTAAAGGTGCTTATTTTTACTTATTCTTTAGCTTTTTCAAAAAGAAAATAAAAAAAATATTTTCCCAAAAAGGTAGGTCACAGGACTCAAACCTGTGACCTCCTTCACACAACACACACCTTAACCATTGCGCCCTTGGGTCTTTTTCATTTATCCTTGCACCATTTAATTCTTTTACACTCTTTCAGTTTTAACTTATTTTGCTTATTAGATTTTTTGCAGCTTATTGGGTTTAGCTTTTTCACTCGTTTTTCTTTGTAAACCTCAAGAATTTTGTCTAGTGTTTTTAGTAATTTACTCAAATTTTTAGGATTAAGTTTAGTATTTTTAATTTAATTTTTAGTATTATTTAGTTTAAAAATAGTTTTAATTAGTTTAAAAATCCAAAAAAATAATTTCTGTTATTTTAAAAAGAGTTTAATACATGTAAGTTTAGAAATTTACATTTTAAGTTTTTAGAATTTTAATTTGTCATTTTTAGTGAGTTAAATTTAGTTTTTAATTAGTTTTTATTTATTTTAAATGTCGTTAGATTTTTAAGTTGCCTTAATTTCTAGTTTAGCGTGCCTTTATTGGTTTCCTCTTCGCATTAGTAGATTTATAAACCAAAACCAAAACTTAAATGTCAATCAAGCTCGATTTACAACATGAACATAGATTTCCATTCACCTCTCATCGAGGAGAACGATACCCGTATTGATTACTTATTATTCTTTCCTAAGAATAATTTGTATGATACTTATGTATATGTATATATTATTGAGGGTTATTTGTTTGATACGCACCTTACCGAAAATCAACTTCCAACATCAGTAGGAAGTTTATGCCTAGTAGCATTAACTTCCAACAACAGTAGTAAGTTTTTGCCAGCATTAACTTCCAACAGCAGTAGTAAGTTTATGCCTAGCAACATTAACTTCAATTCCAGTCCAAACACTCTTATTTCACACAGCTCTCTTTCTGTTTTTATTCTCACCAATTCTCTTAATTCTTTTTACTCACTAAAATCACCCAGTCTGTTTTTATTTCATATTGCTCTCTTTCTGTTTTTTGACTCACAAATTCTCTCAATTCTTTTACTCACCAAATCACTCTGTCTGTTTTTATTGCACATAATCTAACACTTTTCTTTGCTTTTCCTGCAAAATGTTAGTTCAAAAACCAAAAAAAACACAATCCATAGCAACTTTCATTGTATTAATTATACCTAGCAATATTAAGTATAACTAACAGTAGAAACTCAGCAGTATTAAGTATAACTAGCAACACTGATTATACTTAACAGCGATAACTTTTAATGACATGAATAACAGTACTAATTCATACAAAACTCTACAAAAACATAAAGAGATAAAAGATTTTAAGGATTTAGCATTCCAATACTAGCAATCAAATATTCAAACCTACTTACATCAAAAGCTTTTGTAAGTAAATGTGCAACATTCTTGTCAGTGTGAATTTTGACCATTTGAATCAACTTCTTTTCATTGCAATCCCAAATAAAATGATGTCTAATCTCTATATGCTTTGTTTTTGAATGAAAAATAGGATTTTTAATTATGCAAATAGTACTGTTATTGTCAATAAAGATCTTGGTATGCATAAAATTGTACCCATAATCAAGTAGTTGATTCTGAATCCAAAGCACTTGTCCACAACAACTTGAAGCAGCCACATATTCAGCTTCTGTTGTGGAATTTGCAACCACTGTCTGTTTCTTGCATTGCCATGATATTAATCTACTTCCAAGGAATTGACAACCTCCTGTTGTAGACTTCCTATCCAAGCTTGCTCCAGCATAATCACTATCAGTGTATGCTACCAAATCAAAAGGAGAATCTTTTGGATACCAAAGGCCCAATTTAGGTTGACCTTTTAAGTACCTAAAAATCCTTTTCACAGCATGAAGATGTGACACTTTTGGATTGACTTGGTATCTAGCACATGCACACACTGCAAACATAATATCAGGTCTTGAAGATGTAAGATACATCAATGAACCAATCATTGACCTATACAAATGAACATCCACTTCTTCACCATCTTCATCCTTGAGCAAAGGCTTTTGAGTTTCCATTGGTGTGCTTGCAGTCTTGACTTCTGTAAACCCAAACTTCTTTAGAATTTCAGCAACATATTTATCTTGACTAATAAATATGCCATCATTCTTCTGCTTCACTTGCAGTCCTAAGAAGAATGTGAGTTCACCCATAGAACTCATCTAAAATTTCTCATGCATCAACTTTTCAAATGCATTGCATAATGACTTCTTTGTAGAGCCAAAAATGATATCATCTACATACACTTGAACTAACAGAATATCACCTTTGTCCCTTCTGATAAACAAAGTCTTGTCTATCTTTCCTCTCTGAAACCCATTGTCCAACAAATAAGTTGACAAGGTTTCATACCAAGCTCTAGGAGCTTGATGTAGCCCATACAGTGCCTTTTCTACTTTGTATACTCTGTCAGGAAAGTCTGGATCTTCAAATCCTGGTGGTTGACATACATACACCTCTTCTTCAATCTTCCCATAAAGAAAAGCACTTTTTACATCCATTTGATACACCATAAAATCTTTAAATGAGGCATAGGCTAAGAATAGTCTAATTACTTTAATTCTGGCAACAGGGGCAAAGACCTCATCATAGTCAATTCCTTCTTCTTGTGTGTACCCTTGAGCAACCAATCTTGCTTTATTTTTAATCACAATTCCTCTTTCATCCTTTTTATTCCTGAAGACCCATTTAGTACCTATAGCCTATTTTCCATTAGGTAACTCCACTAAAGTCCAAACTTCTTGTAACTTGAATTGTAGAAGCTCTTCCTGCATAGCCTCTATCCAGCTTGGATCTTTCAATGCATGAATTACCTTTTTGGGTTCTTCTTGTGATAAAAAGCAAGCAAACATGCAATTTTGAAAGTCTTTATGGTTTGTTCTTTGCTGAACTGAACTAAACAAACCATGTTCTTCCAAATTCTTTGTCATTCTTCTTGTTTGAGGTGCTGAATTCAAGTCTCCAATAATTTGTTCAACTGGATGATCTTTGTGTACTCTTGTAGTTGGAATAGGACTGACAGGCATAAATGCATCCAAATTGTTCATGTCAGCCTTTGCACCATTATCTTGATCAACACTTGAGAGGTCAAATATGCTATAATCTTCTAAAGCAGGCATATTTGGATTAACTAAAATTTTAATGCTTGTTTTTCCACCAACAACATTAACTTCATTTGTGCTAGCAGCATTAACATTGTTAGTGCTGTTAACATTATCATCCTTCTCTTGATCAATACTTTCACTATCTTTTCTTGGATCTTCATCAACCTTCTTCTTATCATCACTTGAAGGTTTAGATCCATCATCTTGAGAACTCTTTGAACTTTGAAAGAATAGTGGATCATTAGTCTACAATGGTAGCATAATGTAATCTTTGCCAGGTACTGTCTCCATTCTAGCTTTACCTGCATCATCACATGCTTTTATACATGCATTACCATTAGACTGTGTACCTGTAACAATTGGCTTATAATTCATTGTTCTTGTTAGTGCATCAATATCAAATAGCCAATCTGGTCCACTTCCTACAACATTAGGTGTATCCTCACTAAACTGGACATGCAGGTTCTCTTCAACTATTCTAGTTCTACTGTTGAATACTCAACGCTTTAATATTGATTGAGTACCCAATAAAGAATCCTTCATCAGCCTAACCATCAAACTTGCCTAAGTGATCTATGGTATTGAGAATTGCAATAGAACACCTAAATGGTCTCATAAAGCCTAAAGTTGGTTTTCTACCAAGAAAAAGTTCATAAGGGTCTTGTTATGAGGCTTAGTTACTAATACCTTATTTTGCACATAGCAAGCAATATTAACTGCTTCATCCCAAAAAGTAGTAGGTAGCTTAGAATCAGCTAGCATTGTCCTAGCAGCCTCAATTAGTGTTCTATTTTTCCTCTCAGCTACTCTATTTTGTTGAGGAGTTCTGGCTACACTAAATTGTCTCTTAATACCTTTCCTCTCATAAAACTGATTCATCTCCTTATTCTTGAACTTAGTTCTATTGTCACACCTAATTACCATAACCCTTTAATCTATTAGATTTTCTACTCTAGTTATAAAGGACTTAAGAATGTCACTAGTCTCATCCTTAGTAGTTAGAAAGAAAACCCAACTAAACCTACTGCAATCATGTATGACAACTAGGCAATGCATCTTTTTCATTAAGCTTTTTACAAATGTTAGACCAAACAAATCCATATGAAACATATGTAAAGATTAGCTGATTGAACTTACTATTTTGGACTTAAAAGAAGCTCTATGCTGCTTTCCCTTTTGACAAGCAACACAGGTTTGATTGTTTTCAAAAAAATTTGAAGGTAAACCTCTTACAAGATTTCCCTTAACCAGTTTATTTATAGTTTTGAAATTTATGTGTCTAAGCCTCCTATGCTAAAGTTTAGATTCATCAGATGTGGCTTTTGCAAAGAGACAAGTTAGACCTTCTTTAGGAACAATATTCTTTAAATCAACACTATACATATTGTTCTTTCTAGGAACTTTAAGTAAAACATGACTTTCATCAGTTAACTTGAAGTTTAGAGATAAAACAATACATTCAGTGTCATTAAAGAGAACACTATTCTTTTTGTCACACATTTGTGAGACACTAAAGAGGTTAAACTTTAACTCTCTTACAAAATACACATTCTTAAAATCTAAATTACCAGTTTTGATTGTACCTTTGCTTGTGATTTTCCCTCCTTTGGGGTTACCTCCAAAGGCAACATGTCCTCCATCAATTTCTTCAAAGTCAGTAAGATAGGACATGTTTCCAGTCATGTGCCTTGAGCATCCACTATCAATCACTCCTTTATCCTGTAAATCCATTTTTGGATTTCTCTGCACATTGGATAAGAAAATCAGTTTCTTTTAGGAACGCAAGCCATTACTGACTTAGATCTGCCTTGTGCATCAACATAATCAAACTTGTTTAGGGTGATTGATGCACTGTTGTATTTAGAAATATGGTCTAAAACTTTAGTCTTTGGTTTCCAAACCCAACAAGCTGAGGCCTTAACAACATTAACATTATTTACTTTAACAGCATTAACTACTGCTTTTGGCCTATCAGCATTAACATTTTTATCCTTAACAATATTAACCTTCTGATTAAAATTACTATTTTTAAATGCTTTTTTCTTGTGAATGGGCCTCTTAATAATTGAATGTGCTGATTTAGAAAGATGTACCATTGATCTAGTAGCATTCATTGTTGTTTTTGTGTGAGCAGCATTAACTTGTCTAGCAGTATTAACTGATACTAAGCCAGACTTTATTAGTACTGCTATTGGAACCTTGTTCTTTTTAGGGTAGGGGTGAGTCTTTTTGGCAAAATTCTGATGATTCACCCTTTTAGTATTGTTCCAAACAGGTTTTACCACCCTTTGATAATTACAATCAACCTGCAAGTGATCAAAACTTCCACACACATGACAAGCTTTGTTAAACATCTCAAAATTACTTCCTAATCTTTGAGACATCATATTATTCTAGTTTCTTTGATTGCCTCTAGGAGTATGAGTGTTTTGTTTTTTTTTGCTTAACATGATTAACAGTTTTCCTAGCAGTCTTTTCATGCTGTTTAGGTTTGACAAATTTTATCTTAGCAAAACTAGACTTAACTATTTTCTTTTAAATCTTAGCCCAACGCACATGTTCTTCCTCATAATTAAACACCCAATCCTCAATAATTAGAGCACCATTATTCTTCCTAACTGCTTTAGGCTTTGCTTTACTAGCCTTAGCTTCACTATTCTCAACTACAGGCTTAATAACTACAGGCTCACTTGTAAACTCTTCTAAACCAGTAAATGTCAAATCAGGTTTTGGAGGCATAAATTTTCCTGTATATGGAGGTGGAACAACATTATACCTTAAACTTTTTTTGCACTTATCAATTATCTGACAGTATATTAGTTTGCTTAAGCTTTTAGATGAATTCTCAAAATTTTCTACTGTTAGCTGAATTTTATCTTTTTGTTTTTGTGCCAGTTCTAACTTCCTCCTAAGCTCTGTAATGACTACTTTTCTTAAATGAATATTACGTTTTAAGACCTTGATATCTTCCTCATAAACAGACTTATTTTTCTTATAAACTAGAAGTCTTGCTTCTACAGACTCTAAACCTGTTTTATAAGCAATAACATTTAACTTAGATGTCCTTAAGTCTTTTAACTATTGTTCATTTTGTTCTTTAAGAATTTTAACATTTTCCAAACAAGATGATGAACAGTTTGAATTAGTAAATACCTTAGAGTTAGAACTTGTAGAAGAGTAAGCCATGAGTGCAAAGTTAGTTGGACCTTCTTCTGCTTAATCACTCTAATCATAACCAAAACCATCATAGGACACCAAATCATTAGAAGTAGTTGTCTTTATTGGCACAACCCTTCTTATGTTCTCCCTGTTCCTGTTTTCTTGGTTCTTTGGAGCCCTGCATTCCCTTGCAAAGTGTCCCCTTTTGTGGCAGTTGTAACACTCCACCTTGGACTTATCAAACCCAATGGTCTTAGTACCATTCACAAAAAACTTCCTTCCAGTGTTCTTCAAGAATCTCCTTGCCCTCATTGTTAGCATAGCCATCTGCCACCTTAAATCCATCTCTTCTAAATCATCAGGATGAATTTGTTGCAAGTCCTCATTGTCAAGTTGTGGACTATTTGGTTGACTTGCAAAGAAAGCACAGATGACAACATCACTCAAGTTGTCAATTGTTGTTGAGTTAACAGCAGTAGCTTGAGTGCTAGCAGTTGTAGCACCATGAGCAGTATTAACTGCTCCATTTGTATTGCTGGTGCTGTTTGAGGACACAAAGGCTTCGTTTTGTGTGTTTGTGCTTGAGCTTGATGTTCCTTTGACCTTTGGTTCATAGATCTTCAGGTTGTTGTAAAGATCATCCAGGCTTAATGTATCTTTCTCAGGTTTGTTCCTCCACACAATGGTATGTGTGTTCCATTCTGGTGATAGACTTCTTAAGAACTTCTGATTCACATCTTCTTGTGAGATACTTTCACCATGAATCTCCAACTGACTGATAAGCTTTTAAAGCCTATCAAAGGTTTGATCTAACACCTCTGAGCTAGATGCAGTAAAATTTTCATACTGCTGCTTTAGAAGATTCCTCTGAGTCTTTTTAGTAGCAGCATTACCTCCAAACCTCTTCTCAACAGCCTGCAACAATGACTTGGCATCTTTGATGGAGTTAAACTTTAATTGATGTTCATTATTGATGCCCATCAATAAAGTGCTTCTTGCCTTTAACTCTAACCTCCTTTGTGCCTTTTCTTCAGCTGTTGTAGGAGCAATTGTAGTCTCAACACCTTCAACAACTTTTGTTATTAGAGGTGCATTACCATTCTCTATGACTTCCCATAGAGAGTAATCAATCATCTAGATGTACTGTTCCATCCTCATCCTCCAAAGCTCATACTCACCTGGTTTGAGCATAGACACTTTTGATGCAGCCACCATATGTACTGCGTCTTGATTCATCTCTTTGTAACAAAGAGATCTTGTGTATTTAAATAGGTTCTTCTTATTCAAAGCTTCTCAACAAGCTCTGATACCACTTGTTGATCCTACTTGAATAGATCTTGAATTCCTTAGCTTGTGTAAGGTTTAGTTATGCAAGATAAATCCTACACAACTATGGTAGAAACTTTGTAAAATATATCAAAGATTATGCAGAATCTAATCTTTGATCAATAAGAAGAATATGCAATAGAATAGTAATTCTAATGAACACACAGATTAACAAACAAAGCTTTAAAATATTAATACGAATACTCTAACTAGTATTAGGGTTACAAAACCTTGAAGCTATAATGATATCAAAACAAAAGATTTCTAGATATCAAACTCTATGCCCTAGGACCTCCTTTTATACACCAAGGAGTCCTAGTCGATTTAGAATATATTTCTAAGACTTATAATATTTTCTATGATCTATTCTATAAATAACTAATACTTATCACGTAAGTATTCTTGATCTCCAATCAATCTTTATCCTTTCTTCTGTCTTTATCCATTCTCTTCTGACAGTAGAAACTCTTTCAGCAATCTTAATCCTTGAGCAGTTGTAACTTTTGTACTAGCAACATTAACTTAGCATATTTTTCATTAAAGTTAATGAACATCACTAACTTTTGCTTAGCAACAGTAATATAAATCTTAGTAGTAGTAACTCCAAGATCATCAAGAATTCTTTTAATCCCAACAATTCATATTGTGGTTGATTGATCTCACGTAAACTTAAATTTAAATTTTTTTGAAATAAGTATTTTAAAACGTTAAAAACGATAAAACTATTCAACCTCTATTTTAATTTTTCACATGTTATTTTACGCGTAAAGGGAGTATATTGTTACAAATAGTCTTAGATCTGATAAATGACCAAAGGATGTATTATTCAAGTAACATAATTCTTTTTAGTCGTGGATTTAGTTTCTACACTCTTTATTACTTTCAAATTATTGGAGAAGACCTCATATACACTTTTTTCCAGGAGATATTCTAGAAATAATAGTCTCATTTGGTAAACATTTAGTTTAGGGACTGATGTTGCTAATTCTTATTGTTATTTCAGTATTGTTAGAAGTTTGAGCTATTTTTGAAGTTATTGATGAGTTGGAGGTCTAAAGCTACCAACTCTTGGAAATTCCTTTCTATAAAAGCTGGAGCCTCGCTCCCCTTCTTTGACTTTTGCTAATCATTCTCTCTCTAAACTCTCTCAACTCTCTCTCTCTAAAAGTTGTAAACCCTAATTTGTAGATCATCTTGATCTTAATCTCTGTTGTAATAGAACAATAATCTAGATAGATTATTGATCCATACCTGATTAGCAGTGGTGGATTGTTTTTTGTTATCTGATTGAGATCAGTTTGTTGTTCTTGATACTTAAATTGAGATTTGAGTTGTTTTATATAATAAGATTCATAATTTCTTCATGGTATCAGAGTCAGGTCGCTCTGAAATCAGGTTTTAAAAAAATTAGGGTTTTATAAAATTTGAGGTTTTTTCAAAAATAATCAATTAGTTTTCTATTAAAAAAATTTTCTGGTAAGATTTGTGGTCTAATTGCACAAATCTATTGTTAATTTCAAAAAACCTTAATTTTAAAAAATTAGAGTTTCGTGGATCTTGGTGATTCTACCCTCTCTGGTTAATTGTTTGGTGATTAAGATTGTTTAATCTTTGGATCTTGGAGGTTCTGGTTTTGATTTGCTCTAATTTGAGAAGTTTAGGGTTTCGTGGATTTTGGTGATTGGGTATGGGTTATTGCTGACTAATCTGCTAGCCCTCTTGACTAAGAGAATCAAGAGGATAGTCGGTTTGGTATTAATTTCCGCTGCATATCAGTATAGCTCTATAACACCTCGTTATCCCTCTCTTTTTAATTGTTAATTGTGTTTGTCAGCCCTTGATCTGCCACCTTGAGTGGTGTGAAAGCCTGAGAACTTCCTTCTTCCTTTCTTCTTATTTGTTTTTAATTTCTATTTGGTCTTGTTTTTCATCATGTCTGTTCATAATTCTTTGCATAATTCTCTTGTTAATTCTGATCATAATGATGATATTCAGTATCCTGATCCTGTTACTAGAATAAGTAAATTAGATATTAGTGATCCATTACACTTGCATCCTAATGATACTATTGCTCTAACTGTTGTTTCAATAAAACTA
This sequence comes from Tanacetum coccineum, assembly GCA_026074375.1. NCBI lineage: Eukaryota > Viridiplantae > Streptophyta > Magnoliopsida > Asterales > Asteraceae > Tanacetum > Tanacetum coccineum. The sequence goes on along the minus strand of BQNB010131778.1, from coordinate 1,202 downwards.
AAAGGAACTGAAAATTATCAAGTATGGTCATGTGCTATGCTTTTGGCTTTAGAAGGAAAGAATAAGATTGGTTTTATTAATGGTTCTTGTAAAAGATCTAATACAGATGATATTCTTGGTAAACAATGGGATAGAGTTAATGCAATTTTTTTGGGTTGGATTTTGAATTCAATATCTGAGGAACTTTTCTTAGGATAATTTTTTTTCAAAAAGGGCTAAATATGTTTGGGAGGAATTAAAAGAAACTTATGACAAAGTTGATGGATCAATAATGTTTGGTTTACATAATCAGATTAATACTCTTAAGCAGAATGGCTATTCTATTGCTGATTATTATCATAAGTTAAATGCTTTATGGAAACAGTATGATGCTATGATTGAATTGCCTAAATGTGTTTGCAATGCTTCTGAAGGGTTTAAGAATCATAATCAGTTGTTGAAATTAATGCAATTTCTTATGGGCTTAGATGATGCTTATATGCAAATTAGAAGCTCTATTTTGTCTAGAGAGGTTTTTCCTGATGTGAGAAGTGCTTATGCTATCATTTCTAGTGAGGAGTCTCACAAAGTTGTTATTGGTAGTATAACTGGTTCCTCTCAAAGGAATCAGGCTTCTGCTTTTGTATCTGATGTGCCTAATAGCCAAAATTTTTAGAAAAGTAATCAGAATTTCAGTACTGGACCTTCAAGACTTAATAATTTGGATAATAATAGGCAAGGTGGGGGTTCTGGTTTGGTGTGTGAGAACTGTGGTTTTAATGGTCATACTATTGATGGATGTTTTAAAATCATTGGATAGCCTGCTGATTTTGGAAAGAAAAAATCTGGTCAAAATTTTAAGAAACAAAATGTTTCTACTTTCTAATAATAATTCTGTTGGGAAAAGTTCATCTTCTAGATTTACAGATGAACAAATGGCCACTCTTATCTCTCTCATCAAAGACAGCAAAGTTGTAAATGTGCAGGCCAATATGGCAGGTACTTATTTTAATAACAGTTCTATTTTTCATAAAAAAATTGAATTTTTTTTGTTCTAATACTAATTTTAAACCTAAACTTGTTAGTAATGGTAAAATTGTTGTTTCAGGAGCAAATCAACATATGACTTACACTGATAAGGAATTAGATAAGTTCTTGACATTTCCCATCTTAAAATTAAAGTAGGCCATCCTAATGGGACTGAGGCCTATATTTTTAAAATT